>JAODXP020006721.1:0-64116 GCA_027497455.2 Sardinella longiceps | reverse complement strand
AAGTGTGTGTAGAGGCAGTATAGAGCCAAGAAACACATTCAAAAGCTACATTCAAAAGCCATAAAAAGTGATTTTTCATAATATGGGACCTTTAAGGGCACACAAAGGGAAAACAAAACAAAAAGGAAAAACAGAACGAAACAAACCAACGTAACAAGCCGTCATCACATTAACAAACAGAAGTCAAAACCACAAAGCAGTAGTACAGTATTTGTTAGCTTCATTAGCTTGCTAGGCAGTCAATTTCATCACCACAGTAAATGTAGCTATCTTAAGCTTACTAAACTGAGCTAATCAGACTTGTGATTAAAAGTTGCTTCACTTGACAGGAGCGGAGACAGCTAATGACATTTCTGTCAGTGTTGCTGGAATAAACAAATCATCATTATTTTAGTCTAAACCCAAACAGGTCATAATTAGACAAAAAATCGATTATAGACTTTGTTCAACTTTACTAAGCGATCTATTATTGTTAAGCAACTTTCTCTACCTTGTTCATTCTCCATAATGTTAATTTGGCCTCTGTTATCCCCCATGCTGACCCCACCCTCGCATTTTTGGGGCGTTAACCGCACTTGCCGTCTGTGATTTATGTGTCCGAAGCATGCAAATTACATGACCAATATTAACATGAAGGATGCCAAAGGACAAACCTTTATTTGATTGAAAATGGTTTATCATCATTTCAAAGTTAATTTAGTTTTATTTAGACATTTAACCACATTATTGTACATTTTACATTAGACACTAGACAAAATGTGGATGGGGATGTTCATATGCATGGCTGAGGTGCCCTTTACCTACCAGGCACTTTAGCTGCCTATTTTGCTGAGAATAATGTATGATGAAGCACTTACCAACAATTAACAAATCACTCAATTAATCATTCAATTGTGTTTATGATGTTTGAGTTTTGATGTAGAATTTATTAACCATTACTAAAGTGTCTGATCACCAACTATTTAACATACATAGGTTATACATAATTGAAAGAATTCTAAAAAGTTTAATGAACTAGTTTAAACTGTTAGCTACTTATTTAATTTTGTATAGTGATGGCTAATATTAAAGCACAAGTTTGGAACGCTAATGGATTGTGTCTGATGAAGTAGAATGGCTAAGTTTGAAATGTTGACAAATGACTCCGTTCCAAGAATTTTCAGCTTTTGCGATAGAATGGCTGCGTAGGCGCACTGCGCAATCTTTACTAGAACTCATTTAACTTTCATTTGTAAAGATGTGGAACTCACTGAGTGGTCAGTAACTTTCACTGATACACTGCTGTAAAATAAAACAATTCATAGTGCTGGAAAAACATCATCTGAAACAAAGAGAAAACAAGAAAAATACTGAACTTATGCTTTAAATCCTACACGTTCTGTCTATAATCCACAATCTTAGACTGGCTGATTTTGGTATTAAATTACACGTTCCATGTTAGAGAAACAGATGGCTTTTTCAAATCTTTTGAATGCATACATTATAAATCTTCAACAAAATGGACAACATGACTTTATCTCTTACAATAATGGTGATGGCTTCCTCTGAAGAAACTGAACAATGTATGATTTAAGTGCACTGGAACCATACACCATAGGGTCAAAAATTGATTGCAAAATTAAGAAATACAGAGACATAAATACTGTTGCACCAAATGGCATCTTTTTTCCTGTTAGGCGAATTTGAATGAATTCAAACAAAGCCCCTACAAAGAAGTTAATAACAGTCAACAAATGTGGTATGCATGTTTGAAAGGCTTTCTTCCTACACTCATTGGATGCTTTTGTGCAAACTCTTAGAATCTGAGCATATGAAAACAAAATTACTAAGAGCTGAGGCAACATATACACAGCCGTTACAAAGAGCCCAACAATGTTATTTACAAAGGTACTAGTGCAGGAAAGCTTAACCAGATCATAATTTAAACAGTGAGTTTTATGAATTATATTACCACAAAAGGACAGCCTGATTGTCAATACTAGATACAGTGCAAAAGAACAAAAAGGAAAAAGCCAACTGACTGCAAGAAGAGCCTTGATCTTTCTTGGAGACATCTTGACATGATAGTGTAATGGGGTACATATGGCAATATAGCGGTCATATCCCATTATAGCCAGTGTCATCAGTTCAACAATACCATATGTATGCACACAAAATATCTGAACAAAACAGTTGGATAAAGATATTGTGTATGACCGTGTAGCAAGCTTAGTCATAATATGAGGCAACAATGCTGTGCTTCCGTACATACCGTTAAATGATAAATTGCAGATGAAAATGTACATAGGCTCATGTAGGGATCGGTCTTTATAAATAATTGCAATTAAAAGTGAATTCAGGGTAATAGATAAAATATAAGTTAGAAGAAAGACAGTGAAATACAAATATTTCTGATGCTCCATTTTTTCATATGTCCTGAGTATGAAAGTTGTTGCTGAAGATATATTGTCCATGGTAGGCGCTGCAAAATATTTGACAGAGAAATGAATTCAACATCATCCTTTTTCTCAAAAAATCAATAGCATTTGTCCAAAGCCTTTAGTTCTGGAAAATTCACAGCAGAGAGAAAATACTTCTCATTGCTGCTAAAACAATAGTTACCCAAATTGAGGTGTACAAGTCTCACTGAACAGATGACACTGTTTGGGTGGAGTAGAAACAGAGCTCTTATATTTTCAGAATTGGGAGGGTCAAGCATGTTGTAGAGGCAGGCAAAGTTGAGCTGAAGTTGTCTCTCTAGACCATATGATGATGTACCATCCCATAAAATATTAACATTGATTTCAATCACGACCTGCACTGAACAATTTTGCACAGAATGATGGATTTTGTTTGCAATTAGATATTAATGTCACATACCGTTAGATTGTATATATAGTCTATGTAGTCTTATGTGGTTATTTTCAAGTTTGATGAGTAAAACCCATGCCCTGTTTTCCTGTGGCCCCTAAGCACCTTGAAACCTTGAAGGGGGATATGCAAATAAAAATCCCACTGAGAGGATTTATAAGGTTAACTGAGATGAATTAATAGAAGCCCTAACGCTGCCCATATGAAAAAAACTTTAATCTTGAACTTGTATGAAGTGTAATATAAAAAACTTTCCTGCCAGAAACATATATGGCTATCCAAATCTTATATGGCACATATACTATAAAAGTGGCCTGTTTCTCATTTTATCATATATGAATGAAGCGCACAATATATATGTCAATTAAAAGGAACATTAAGTTTCAGTATATGAGACATACACATTATATGATGAGCTTTTAGTATCGTCCTTTTAGTCAGTCTTGTGTGTTATTACTGCAAGAAACCGGGTTATGTGAACTCCTGTGGCTGAGAAGAGGAGTTTTTCAACTGCTGGGGGTAGTCGCCAAAATGTGAAGTGTCAATGAGGTGTATAACATTTGCAGTCACACCCTCAAAGGGTGAGTCCGTGGTTTCAGTTACTGTTCTAATGTACTATATACTAGGGCTACGGGGGGTATCGTCTAGGGGTAGTGTGTCCCATGACTTTAGGGAGCAAGTGGAAGTGCGATTTTCCTCTTAGAATCTCCCTTGAAATGTAGTGAGGGTCGATGTTGGCTTAAAATTAAGTGGAAGATGAAATTACTCATGATGCTCTGTAAATTCAGCGCCACCTGAGTTATATCATGTAAAAACTTGAATTATGTTGAATACACAAAGAAATGTTGCGTTTAGAACACTGTTAGAAAAAAATTTGCCACCTAGCGGCTAGCTAGCCACTATCTATCAAGTGCTTCAGGGAGTTTACACCCATCTAACCTTATTTATTATCTGGGTTGTTTTGTCAGTATTTTTAATGTTGTGGTGTTCATTTGAACACAATTATCCGGCGCTTATTCAGGTTTCAATTATATTCCTGATAAGATGTATATGACGGAGAAACTTGTGAAGCTCCAGCCACCAGAGAAGCAGTAAAAGTTGTTATCGCAGCCATCAGCATGTGACGTATGTGAGTGATCATGTTCGCAATATTCACTGAATTGGCATCCCATTTATTAGGGAAATATTCCACTTCCCTTGGAGAGGGGAATTTCCTGTTTAGGGAACTTAAAAACAAGTGGAAGATTTAAGGAGGAGTAATGGGACGGGGCCTAAGTCTCCTTTGATGGCTGGACTAATGTGTTTAACTGAGAAAACATCGCTGAAAGACTCTGTCCTATTGACAGGTCTTGGAGTTGAGTATGGCACTTTTCATTAAGTGTTTTTGAGATATAGTGTCCCTGGATTTGTCACCGGTTTTGCTTTAGCTGAACCCAAGTGCACGACAAACATGGGATTCGAAGAATTAACTCTTTACTTCAGAGTATCAAACAAGGAACCGGGGCCTTGAGCGGACTCTCGAACAGGGCCTGGAGCGCACTCTGGAGCAGGAGTCGGAGCTGGATCTGGCACAGGAGCTGGAGCAGGGAACGGAGGAGGCGTGAGACGCGTCGCCGGAGCCTGATCAGGTGAAGGAGCCAGAGTAGGGACTAGAGGAGGCGCCAGAGCTGGAGCTGGCTTATAGCCGGCGCACACCTAGCTGAGTGCCAACGACTCCAACTGCACTTGTCATGAATCAGATTTTTCTCGGAAAACTGTCACCGTTCCACCGAAGGCAAACATTCATGTTGCGCGCATGCTCTACCTCTCCCACTCCATCCTTTTACACAGCACTCCCACACATCTCCTGTTCTAAAATAAGCTTAGGATCATCTTTTGTTTACCATAACAACGTATGCTAATCTCAGAGAGTTAGCTAACAAGCAAGTTATGATATTGGGTGAAATGAACATTGACACTCGTTAGAAAATATGAAAACCAGCGCGGTTTCACCCCTAAGTTCAGACGGATGATGCCCTTTGAATGTCATATCATATAATTCACTATGGTAGAGTACGGTTTGCAATCACACTGCAATGTTTACCATGCCCGAATCCAACTGAATCTTCCATAAATGACAGAAAGCATGATGCAATGCGGTGCTACACAAGAACAAACAGGAGTCCCTCTCGATTCTACCGGCTGATTCAACATGTTGCACAAAGACGGCCCCAACACACATTTTTGGACGACTTTGTGGTAATATGCGTTAGCTATTAGAAGATTAGATAGATTAGCCGGCGCTGGAACTGGCGCAGGAGCCATAGCCGGTGCTGGAACTGGCGCAGGAGCCATAGCTGACACAGGGGCTGGAGGACGCGCAGAGTGCAGAGCTGGAATTGGAGGCGCGGAGCCGGGACTGGAGGGCTGCAGACAACAGGATTCAGACACAGAGCAGCGCTGGGCATGGAGCGCGGAGCAGTGACAAATCATCTCCCCCAGAAATGTTGGCTTACCAGCTGGAGACTATTTAAGGGCAAGACGTGTCCCAATAAATGGAGAGTTGCATGGGGCAGGAAAGCTTTTGTGAGCCAGGGGCCTCATGTACTAAAAGTTGTGTGGGAATCATACTAATTCTGTACGTACGGAGAAAACCTGAGACTGTGTGTACGCACGATTCCACGCGACCTTTCTTTGTACATCCCAATCAACGTGAAATTAAACGCACATGCACGAGCACAACCCTCCACCCTCTCTCCTCCCTCAATTATATATGCAAACTAGAGGGGAAAGACCTCCGCAATGACGGAAATGGTGCGTCTGACAATAATCAAAATCATAAACTGCTAACAAAAAGTAAGGAAACTTGACTTTGACCAAAGTCCTTCTAAGGCAAGTCCGTTCACTCGGCAGCCGTCTTGGTGACGCCTTCGGGAAGTTATTTGGACTTAGTAAGTGCAAGGCCCTACCTAAATGAATGGGGAGATCCAGATGAGCATTTTGCATGCAATTAACAAGCACACTGTTTGAATCCTTGTTAAAATCTTAATTGAACGGTGTCAATATCATCACGGACGTTGTCAAAATAGTGCTTAAAAAGACTTTATTCTAACACTAACTGCTCACTGCGCCTGCGCAAACGTCCGCCACATGGCTATGACAGAGGGAATAAACAAAAGGTAAGCGTCTGTCATGCTGCTTCGAACAACACGATTGGCTCTTTTCACTGTGAGGTAGGACTTCCCGTTTCTGGTCAGCCATCTTCGCGTAACGAATTTTCCCAATGCATTTCAAAGAGGCAATACAGTGAGTGCTGGGTCTCCTCCTATAATAAAGTCTCTGCTTTGACCCATTATATCTCCCCTTTAATAATACCAATCCTTCAAGTGTTTTATATCATTTTCATTGTTGATTTGTCACCTTTACAATGAGGTATAGGTTGTAAGCATTGGGCAATCATGGAATGCGCAACACAGCCAGACGTGTGAGTAGTGCCAACCAAAAATGCGCCAAAATGGCCTGCACTCACCTACTTGTTACTTGTTTGTTTGTCTGTCTGTCTGTCTGTGTGTTTGTCTGACAGATTCTTGTGAATTTTTTACCAGGGGTGTGTCTTTGCCCAAAGAAGAATCCATTAAATTTTGGTCATAATTAAGATTTTTAAAAGGATTCCTTATGCTACTATTGACAGTTGATCACATCCATCAGTAAACACCGGAATTGTAAGGGGCACAATGTACATAAACAGGTCTGGAATGTCATCTGGAATTTATATTGCTTTGACGGAGGTCTGCACTCTCTGAGTGCTTTTCTAGTTTAGAAATGTAACATTTAAAGTTTTATTAAGTAAACTATTTTTATTTAATATGTACTAATAAAGGTCTTTAATTTGCATTTCATATGGTTAAAAGAAGACTAAAGAAATATAATAGTTTATTATAGTAGCCTACATACTTTAGAAGGGGAGACACAAACTATTACTATAGAGACAGTGCAAGTCACGTCACAATGACCCCCCCGGGGGGATACTGAGCCCTCGGCTCCCATTGACTTTGCATTGGAAAATGGTGTCGCGCCGACTTTTCAGTCGTATATTAAAAGAACAAACGATGGCAAAATGTTTTTGTGTGACAAAATGCACTGCCAACAAGTGAAAGAACCCAGAACTTCAATTTTATAAGTTGCCAATTCGAAATACAGAGCCTGTCAGGAGAATGAAGTTGCTACAAGCCATCTGAAGGATACGGTCTATGGATATTATCATATTAAATAGAAGACAGAAAGTTGGGTGTCCTAACTGAGAGTAGGTTCAGCAAGCAAATCGTCAGTAAGGTAGGTTAAATATTTCTTGTGGTCAACATTAGTTGAGCTATTACATTTGTTAAATTAGCCTAGGCTAATTTTTTTTTTTATTTATTTATTTTTTTTTATTACAGAATTATGGATTACAGCATCTCGTAGAGGAGAACAAACAAACATAAAAACAAAACACAAAACTAAAAAACAAAAACAAAAGGGGCAATAAAAGAAAGGAGCAATATATCACAGCAATAAAAATGACTTAATACAATTGAGGACTTTAACTGCCAAATTAGATTTTAACTTTTTGAGAGAAAGAAAAAATAACTTAAATTCATTAATAAAACATATAAAGGAAGGTTTAGTATTTCGCCATTTACATACATGTATATGATATTTACCCATCAGTAAAATAATATTCAACAATTCAATAGTCGAAGAGTCAATATGGTCCATATACAACAGAACATGAGATATGTCAAACGGTAATAAGTCAGGTATTTTGACTGAAATCCATTCATTAATGTCCAACCACAATTTTGTGGAGACAGGGCACAAAAAAAACATATGGTCTATTGTCTCTTCATCTTCATTGCAAAAAACACATTTCTCTACTTCAAAACCAAATCTTCTCTTCAGAAATTCAGCAACAGGATAGATTCTATTTATTATTTTAAAGTGTGTTTCTTTGACCTTGGGTGAAATTGGCCATTTCAAAAATTTAGTATGAGCCTTTTCTAAAACTGACAAAGCTATATCATCTCCCATTTTGAAGAAGGCTCTGTTAAAATTATGGAACAACTTTGTTTTAAAGGCCATGCTGACCAATCTGTTATCACACTTCTTATCATTTATCTGAGTTTCAGCAATTGTGGCAAGAGCAGTAAGAGAGAACAAGCCTAGGGCCTGTTTCAAGTAGCCAGACTACGCCACCCGCAACCTAACGTTACGGGACCCCTTCTCATGAAGAACACTTTTCCAAGACTGATTACCGTATCAACTCAATTGTACAGGTTCGAAATAATGCACATAAAAGATGAATTCCATTCAGAATGTTTATTAATTATAAAAGGGATAATGGGGGAAGAGAAAGTGGAAATGAAATGCAGCCAGAACCTATAAAGAAACACAATGTTAAACAACCAAATATGAAAATTAATATTTATTGTGTCACTGTATAATTTATGTTATTCTTAGTATAATTCGGTAATGTGACACACAACAATCAAACAACATTCAAGAGGAGAGTGGGCTACAAACAAATAAGAATAAATAATCAAAAAAACAGCAGCCAAGGGCTTACTTGAGGGAGGCAGACTAGCAGGGAAGGTGTAGCAGGGCCCCACCAGCACTCGTGCAATAATAGCAAAGCAAAGTGACTCACCTGTGTCAGGCCTACAACCCACAGCAACCCACAGCAAGCAGAAGCAAAACTAACACCCAGGGTGCAGTACCAACCTCCACCAACAGGTGCCTAGCCCCCCTCAAGGTGGGCCAATCTGCTAAAGAAAAAGAATGAAAAACAACAAGTAAGTAGACCACCACTCCAGCAAATGAATGAAAAGACATACAATACACAACATACGTCATGCCCCAGTACCCACAGCTATAGCCTGTTGCATGCAGATAGATAACCCACACACAAAGAAACCAAACCAAACAAAATAAGCACTGCAAGCCTCACGCAAAACGCCCAGCATACAGGCAGACACAAAACACTACAAACTTAAGTAAACAAAGAAAAGGAAAAAAATATATATCTAAGCGCATGCAAGCAGGCAAGCAAAGCAACAGGACAACAGGCGGGTAGCGCTCTCACCGCCAGCCCACGCACGCACGCGCACACACACACGCACACACACACACACTACACACACACACACACACGAAGACGAATTACCGACAGTTGACTCGAATACAAACTAACTACGGACAAGACAGCAGCGCAGCCAACCGCACACTCCTACGACGGCCACGCTACCTATATGCAAACACACAAAGAGCCATGATTAAAATCCAGCGTTAAATTGCTTCCAAACAATAAAAGAGTTTACATACCTATGCACGCACTACGACGGGTTCAGAAGAGGCGAGAGAACAGCGCTGTGACTACAGTTACCTATAAGAGGCAGAAATAGTTAGACACATGATCTCAGCAAAGGCTAATGGATATTGAACAACAAGTGCGTACCTGTAGCGTAAGCATTTGCCAAGCAAGGAACAGGAAAGACGGAAGCGGGCAGCATACCATGCGGAGCTATAAAAGCAAAACCATCAATCAGACTACATGTCGTAACGTTTTAAAAGTTTGTTCAACGCATAGTGACCCCTACCTGAAGACGAGCTCCCGGTGCGAATGAAACAAACAGGCAAGTGTAGTCGGACCATTTTGCTCCTCCGTCTTAAATGGCACACACTGGCCGGTTCCTGTTCACTAGAGGGGGCGTGGCACACGGTAAAGTCACCTGTTGTAATTATTAGTATATCCGTGTATAAAAACAGCTTGGTAAGAAGCACTCCTTCTTGCTTGCCTGTTTGTTTCATTCGCACCGGGAGCTCGTCTTCAGGTAGGGGTCACTATGCGTTGAACAAACTTTTAAAACGTTACGACATGTAGTCTGATTGATGGTTTTGCTTTTATAGCTCCGCATGGTATGCTGCCCGCTTCCGTCTTTCCTGTTCCTTGCTTGGCAAATGCTTACGCTACAGGTACGCACTTGTTGTTCAATATCCATTAGCCTTTGCTGAGATCATGTGTCTAACTATTTCTGCCTCTTATAGGTAACTGTAGTCACAGCGCTGTTCTCTCGCCTCTTCTGAACCCGTCGTAGTGCGTGCATAGGTATGTAAACTCTTTTATTGTTTGGAAGCAATTTAACGCTGGATTTTAATCATGGCTCTTTGTGTGTTTGCATATAGGTAGCGTGGCCGTCGTAGGAGTGTGCGGTTGGCTGCGCTGCTGTCTTGTCCGTAGTTAGTTTGTATTCGAGTCAACTGTCGGTAATTCGTCTTCGTGTGTGTGTGTGTGTGTATGTGTGTGTGTGTGCGTGTGTGTGTGCGCGTGCGTGCGTGGGCTGGCGGTGAGAGCGCTACCCGCCTGTTGTCCTGTTGCTTTGCTTGCCTGCTTGCATGCGCTTAGATATATATTTTTTTCCTTTTCTTTGTTTACTTAAGTTTGTAGTGTTTTGTGTCTGCCTGTATGCTGGGCGTTTTGCGTGAGGCTTGCAGTGCTTATTTTGTTTGGTTTGGTTTCTTTGTGTGTGGGTTATCTATCTGCATGCAACAGGCTATAGCTGTGGGTACTGGGGCATGACGTATGTTGTGTATTGTATGTCCTTTCATTCATTTGCTGGAGTGGTGGTCTACTTACTTGTTGTTTTTCATTCTTTTTCTTTAGCAGATTGGCCCACCTTGAGGGGGGCTAGGCACCTGTTGGTGGAGGTTGGTACTGCACCCTGGGTGTTAGTTTTGCTTCTGCTTGCTGTGGGTTGCTGTGGGTTGTAGGCCTGACACAGGTGAGTCACTTTGCTTTGCTATTATTGCACGAGTGCTGGTGGGGCCCTGCTACACCTTCCCTGCTAGTCTGCCTCCCTCAAGTAAGCCCTTGGCTGCTGTTTTTTTGATTATTTATTCTTATTTGTTTGTAGCCCACTCTCCTCTTGAATGTTGTTTGATTGTTGTGTGTCACATTACCGAATTATACTAAGAATAACATAAATTATACAGTGACACAATAAATATTAATTTTCATATTTGGTTGTTTAACATTGTGTTTCTTTATAGGTTCTGGCTGCATTTCATTTCCACTTTCTCTTCCCCCATTATCCCTTTTATAATTAATAAACATTCTGAATGGAATTCATCTTTTATGTGCATTATTTCGAACCTGTACAATTGAGTTGATACGGTAATCAGTCTTGGAAAAGTGTTCTTCATGAGAAGGGGTCCCGTAACGTTAGGTTGCGGGTGGCGTAGTCTGGCTACTTGAAACAGGCCCTAGGCTTGTTCTCTCTTACTGCTCTTGCCACATTTGGCGTAATAGTCGGCAGGATTGCATCATAAATTTGAATTCCATTGTTTGGTTGTTTCGTTTGTTTGTTTGTTATGCAGCGGAACCTGTGCGAACCTGTGTTTTGTGTTGTGCTTATGTTGTGTCTTAGCTTAGGATAATTGGTGCGGACAAGACAGCAGCCAGCCCGAAGTCAAGTGGAGTCTACAGAGTCCTGCAGGCTGTTCTTTCATCTATCTTTTGTCTGAGATTGTTGTAAAGATGGAGGATGATATGCAAAGTCTTAGAGACATGATAGTTCAGCTTAAGGCTGATAATGAAAGACTGCGTCAAGCTAACACTGCCACAGAAGCTAATACCTCTTCTACCTCTACAGCTTCGAGTGCATCAGATGCAGTGGTACCGCCACCAACCCCCAGCCGTGGGCCATCCCTTGAAAGACTGGTATTTGTTCCCCGGGATAGGAAATGTCCAATGTTTAAGGGTGGGTCTGGTATTACTATTGATGAATGGGAGGAAGAGGTGCGGGCATGCATGAGGGTTCGTCATCTTTCTAATGCAGATCAAGCTTTCTTTATTTATGACCACCTAGAAGGGGATGCAAGGGCAGAAATCAAACATCGGCCCACAGTTGAACGGGAAGACCCTGAAAAAGTGTTTGCTATATTGCATGAATTGTATGGCTGTTCCCAGTCTTATGTGTCTTTACAGGAAGCATTTTTTCACGTAAGCAGAAGGAGGATGAGAGTCTCCTGGAATTTTCCCTAGCCCTGATGAAGCTCATGGAGAAAGTTAAACAGGCAGCTCAAGGTGCTGTGTCTAATGCAGAGGTAATGTTGCGTGATCAATTTATTGAGCATGTATATGATGGTTCCCTTCGCAGAGAACTTAAACAAATGGCGCGGCGCCAGCCTACCTCTACATTGCTAGATGTGCGTAGTGAGGCCCTGCGTTGGGAGCGGGAGGGCAGACCTGGGGGGCAAGAGGGCGTAGCCATTCAGTACCATCAGTCTATGGTCTCCAGTGTGGGGTGCAGGGGGAATCTCATTCTGCCAGTAATGAGTCTCAAGGGTCAGAGTTATCCGAGCTTAAAGACATTCTCAAGTGTCAACAGGACCAGCTAACTAGATTAACTCAGAGCATTGCTCAGCTGCAGGAGGGCCAGAGGCGGGCTAGGCCCCCTCGTGATGGCCCCCTGATTTGTAGAAGATGTCAGCGCCCAGGTCACTTTGCAAGGGAGTGTGATGGGGAACGTGTCCCTTTTCGTCCCCGGTCAGCTTCTTTAGCATCTTCGGATGGTGTTAACAATAGGCCTGCCACTTCCACTCAGGGGCCGGGAAACTAATACCCACTGAACTGTTGAGCCACTGTTCAGATGGGGTTGTTCTTGGCTCTGAGGCTAGTTTGAGCAAGGGGGGTACAGTATCTAAACTTGTGTCGTTATGTCCACATCTTGATGTTACCATTGGGGGGTCAGTGTTCCATGCTTGGTGGATACAGGGTCCATGGTCTCCACCATAAGAGAGAGCTTTTTCATGCAACATTTTAAACCATGGGGATCTGATCGTTTGCAATCTTGTCATTGGCTGCAGTTGCGAGCCGCCAATGGCTTACGTATTCCTTATGTAGGCTACATTGAACTTAATGTGTCTTTGTGTGGGAAACACATACCAGCTTGTGGGGTCTTGGTAGTAAAAGATCCTCCTGGTGGTCCTACAGTCCCAGGTGTACTAGGCATGAACATCATTAGCAAATGTTATGATTCTTTGTTTGGACAGCATGGCCCTTCTTTGTTTGATGTACCTACTGTTTCCCAGGCACCAAGCCCTATCTATCATGCCCTACAGCAGTGCCACCAAGTTGTTCCTTCCTTAGCACGGGCATCTAAAGTAAAGTTGCGAGGGGGTCGCGCAGCCCGTATTCCCGGGGGGGTAACCAAATTTGTGGCGGCAACCTGCTCTGATCATTATGCTGATCTTCCTGCTTTGTTTGAGCCCTCCGATTCAGGCTTACCAGAGGGATTATTGACTTCTCCCGCTTTAGTAAGGGTCTGTCGAGGGACTGTATATGTACCGATTGTAAATGTGGGGAGCTCTGATGTCCTGTTGTATCCACACACCATTCTGGGCACCTTGAGTTCTGTTGACATTGTTACCCTTCCCAATGGCGTTGCTGAAGTGCGGTCTGTGGTAGTTGCTACCTCCACTCTGCCTGAATGTAATTCCGTGCAGGGCCAGATCAAATCCCTTGATTTGTCTGGTCTTGCACCTACTGAAAGAGAACAGCTGCAATCTTTGCTTTTGAAGTATCAAGATGTCTTTTCTGCCCATGAGGGCGACTTGGGGTGTACGAGCCTCATCTCTCATGAAATTCCTCTGACTGATGACATTCCTGTTAGACAGCGCTATAGGCGGCTTCCCCCTCTGAGTATGACGTTGTAAAATCTCACATTAACCAGTTGCTTGAGGCACAGGTCATTAGGGAGAGCTGCAGCCCCTACGCCTCCCCTATAGTCCTGGTTCGGAAGAAGGACGGCAGCCCTCGCTTGTGTGTGGACTACAGACAGCTGAATGCCAAAACTCGCAAAGACGCGTTTCCTCTCCCTCGGATCGAGGAGTCTTTGGATGCATTGTCAGGGGCCTGTCTGTTTTCAACTCTGGACCTGGCAAGCGGATATAATCAAGTCCCAGTGTTGGAGAAGGACAAACCGAAGACTGCTTTCTGTACGCCTTTTGGGCTTTTTGAGTATAACCGCATGCCTTTTGGCCTTTGTAATGCTCCGAGCACATTTCAACGGCTCATGCAAAGAATCTTTGGCGACCAGAACTGCCAATCACTCCTTCTGTACCTTGACGATGTAGTGGTCTTTTCCTCCACCGTCACCCAACACTTAGAGCGCCTTGAAGTGGTGCTGCAGCGCCTACAATTAGAGAGGTTGAAGGTCAAGCTTGAAAAATGCGCTTTCTGCAAATCTGAAGTGTCCTACCTGGGCCACGTCATCTCTGGGGCTGGCGTGTCTACAGACCCAAAGAAAGTTGAAGCTGTAGCTAATTGGCGCCGTCCCAGTCATGTGTCAGAGCTCCGTTCATTCTTGGGTTTTTCCAGTTACTATCGCCGCTTTGTAGAAGGTTTCGCCAGGTTGGCGGCACCCCTACATAAGCTGGTGGCAGAGCTGGCGGGCACAAAGTCCAGAAAGGCATCAGGGAAAGACTTCTCCGTAGCTTGGAGTGAGGAGTGTGAGAGGAGTTTTGAAGACCTGAAAGCCAGGCTAACCACAGCCCCGGTACTGGCATACGCCGACTTCTCCCTGCCCTTCATCCTTGAGATAGATGCCAGCTTCGGGGGACTTGGCGCAGTCCTCTCTCAAGAGCAGGGGGGCAAGATTAGGCCCATCGCTTATGCCAGCCGGGGTCTGCGTCCACCTGAACGGAACATGGTCAACTACAGTTCTATGAGACTAGAGTTTCTTGCCCTTAAATGGGCTGTTACCGAAAAATTCCGCGACTACCTGCTAGGACACAAGTGCATCATCTTTACTGACAACAACCCTCTGAGCCATCTCAACACTGCAAAATTGGGGGCCACTGAGCAGAGGTGGGTCGCTCAGCTGTCCCTGTTTGATTATGAGCTTCGCTATCGTTCTGGTAGGAGTAATAAAAATGCAGATGCCCTGTCTAGGCAGTATGTTGAAGGAAATCCAAGGGCCCTGGAGTCGGTAGCTCGTGGAACGCTCCTGCCTGGGTCCCTACAAGATATTCCCGCGTTGCACTCAGCTACACAGTCCAGCCACACTGCCGTACCTATTTTTCCTACTCACACCATCTCTGAACTACGTAGTCTACAGGCAACAGACCCTGACATTCATCCCATTCACGTTCTTTGGAAACGGAAGAAACGTCCCACTGCCACTGAGCGGCAGCAGCTGTCAACCACATCCTTGGCCCTCCTGCGGCAGTGGGACCGTCTGTTGGAGGAGGATGGCCTGCTGTATCGCAAGATTTTGCGTCCAGATGGTGGGGAGGAGATCCATCAGCTCGTCCTACCTGCTCCATTGCGGACGGAAGTGTTGACCCGTCTTCATCACGACCATGGTCATCAAGGGGTGGACCGAACATTGGAGCTAGTTCGCAGACGGTGCTTTTGGCCTGGCATGTCGGCTGAGGTAAAACGATGGTGCCAAGAGTGTAACCGTTGTCAAGTAGCTAAAGACTCTAGCACAGGTACCCCTAGTTATATGGGTCACCTCTTAGCTTCAAGACCAAATGAGATATTGGCTGTGGATTTCACGATCCTTGAACCATCCCGGGGGGGGGATAGAAAATGTCCTGGTCCTCACTGATGTTTTCACCAAGTACACGTTGGCTGTGCCAACACAAGACCAACGCGCCCCCACTGTGGCCCAAGTCTTGGTGAATGAGTGGTTCTTAAAGTTTGGAATACCCAGTAGACTTCACTCCGACCAGGGCCGCAGCTTTGAAGGTACCCTTATCCACCAGCTTTGTAGTCTATACGACGTCACCAAATCCCGCACCACCCCGTACCATCCCGCTGGCAACGGGCAGTGCGAACGTTATAACAGGACTATGCACAACCTGTTGCGCACTCTACCAAACACCAGGAAACGGGACTGGCCCTCTTGCCTTCCCCATTTGGTCTTCTGTTATAACACTACACCCCACCAATCCACAGGGGAGTCCCCATTTTTCCTTATGTATGGTCGAGACCCCCAGTTGCCAGTTGATTTCTTGTTGGGCAGGGTGCGGGAGCCAGAAGCCGGTACAGTGCATGACTGGATCAGGGAACATCAAGGCAGGCTCCAAGAATCCTTTGATTGCGCTAAAGAGCGGTTAGCCATTGCAGCTGCCCGACGAAAGGAGCATCACGATCGTGGGGTCAATGAAGATCTACTGACGGAAGGACAGCATGTGTACTTGCGGAACTATGGAGTGAGAGGACGCCATAAAATCCAAGATCTATGGGACTCCACTGTCTACCAAGTACTTAGAGCACCTCACAGTGGGGGGTCTGTGTATACTGTGGCCCCATCACATGATCTGAGTAAAGTTCGCCACGTCCACCGTACCATGCTTAAAGCTCGACTAGGAGCAGAGCCTAGCAGCACCACAATACCACCAGAGGAGCCTCCACCACAAGAAGAGTGCCAGCCGCATGACGAGCCCCCGGGGGTTTGTGGGTACAGGTATCGGAAGCCCCCCCTTCTTGCTCACCGGTAACTGAACCCACCTTACTTCCATCTACTACAGTGGCTGTGGCATCCCCGCCTAGGGTGACCGATGTTGTACCTCCACTATTGGTACCACTGTCCCCTACTGCACCCCAGTTACCCCCAACAGTTGTATTAGATCCCATAGGGTCATTTACCTCACCCCCACTGACGCCCTCTATGGAACTGGAGGAGCCCCAGGTGGACAGCGAGGAAGTAGGAGTCCGGAAGACAACTCGAAGTACTGCTGGACAACATTCTAACATCCATCACCTCCCCCGGGCAGCACAGGGGTCAGGGGATGGGGCTGGCAGCTCTTCCTGAACTGTGTCTCAGGCAGTCCTATCGTCGGGGCGCCGATAACTAATGGGGGGGCAGATTGTAGTCGGACCATTTTGCTCCTCCGTCTTAAATGGCACACACTGGCCGGTTCCTGTTCACTAGAGGGGGGCGTGGCACACGGTAAAGTCACCTGTTGTAATTATTAGTATATCCGTGTATAAAAACAGCTTGGTAAGAAGCACTCCTTCTTGCTTGCCTGTTTGTTTCATTCGCACCGGGAGCTCGTCTTCAGGTAGGGGTCACTATGCGTTGAACAAACTTTTAAAACGTTACGACATGTAGTCTGATTGATGGTTTTGCTTTTATAGCTCCGCATGGTATGCTGCCCGCTTCCGTCTTTCCTGTTCCTTGCTTGGCAAATGCTTACGCTACAGGTACGCACTTGTTGTTCAATATCCATTAGCCTTTGCTGAGATCATGTGTCTAACTATTTCTGCCTCTTATAGGTAACTGTAGTCACAGCGCTGTTCTCTCGCCTCTTCTGAACCCGTCGTAGTGCGTGCATAGGTATGTAAACTCTTTTATTGTTTGGAAGCAATTTAACGCTGGATTTTAATCATGGCTCTTTGTGTGTTTGCATATAGGTAGCGTGGCCGTCGTAGGAGTGTGCGGTTGGCTGCGCTGCTGTCTTGTCCGTAGTTAGTTTGTATTCGAGTCAACTGTCGGTAATTCGTCTTCGTGTGTGTGTGTGTGTATGTGTGTGTGTGTGCGTGTGTGTGTGCGCGTGCGTGCGTGGGCTGGCGGTGAGAGCGCTACCCGCCTGTTGTCCTGTTGCTTTGCTTGCCTGCTTGCATGCGCTTAGATATATATTTTTTTCCTTTTCTTTGTTTACTTAAGTTTGTAGTGTTTTGTGTCTGCCTGTATGCTGGGCGTTTTGCGTGAGGCTTGCAGTGCTTATTTTGTTTGGTTTGGTTTCTTTGTGTGTGGGTTATCTATCTGCATGCAACAGGCTATAGCTGTGGGTACTGGGGCATGACGTATGTTGTGTATTGTATGTCTTTTCATTCATTTGCTGGAGTGGTGGTCTACTTACTTGTTGTTTTTCATTCTTTTTCTTTAGCAGATTGGCCCACCTTGAGGGGGGCTAGGCACCTGTTGGTGGAGGTTGGTACTGCACCCTGGGTGTTAGTTTTGCTTCTGCTTGCTGTGGGTTGCTGTGGGTTGTAGGCCTGACACAGGTGAGTCACTTTGCTTTGCTATTATTGCACGAGTGCTGGTGGGGCCCTGCTACACCTTCCCTGCTAGTCTGCCTCCCTCAAGTAAGCCCTTGGCTGCTGTTTTTTTGATTATTTATTCTTATTTGTTTGTAGCCCACTCTCCTCTTGAATGTTGTTTGATTGTTGTGTGTCACATTACCGAATTATACTAAGAATAACATAAATTATACAGTGACACAATAAATATTAATTTTCATATTTGGTTGTTTAACATTGTGTTTCTTTATAGGTTCTGGCTGCATTTCATTTCCACTTTCTCTTCCCCCATTATCCCTTTTATAATTAATAAACATTCTGAATGGAATTCATCTTTTATGTGCATTATTTCGAACCTGTACAATTGAGTTGATACGGTAATCAGTCTTGGAAAAGTGTTCTTCATGAGAAGGGGTCCCGTAACGTTAGGTTGCGGGTGGCGTAGTCTGGCTACTTGAAACAGGCCCTAGGCTTGTTCTCTCTTACTGCTCTTGCCACACAAGCAAGAAGGAGTGCTTCTTACCAAGCTGTTTTTATACACGGATATACTAATAATTACAACAGGTGACTTTACCGTGTGCCACGCCCCTCTAGTGAACAGGAACCGGCCAGTGTGTGCCATTTAAGACGGAGGAGCAAAATGGTCCGACTACAATCTGCCCCCCATTAGTTATCGGCGCCCCGACGATAGGACTGCCTGAGACACAGTTCAGGAAGAGCTGCCAGCCCCATCCCCTGACCCCTGTGCTGCCCGGGGGAGGTGATGGATGTTAGAATGTTGTCCAGCAGTACTTCGAGTTGTCTTCCGGACTCCTACTTCCTCGCTGTCCACCTGGGGCTCCTCCAGTTCCATAGAGGGCGTCAGTGGGGGTGAGGTAAATGACCCTATGGGATCTAATACAACTGTTGGGGGTAACTGGGGTGCAGTAGGGGACAGTGGTACCAATAGTGGAGGTACAACATCGGTCACCCTAGGCGGGGATGCCACAGCCACTGTAGTAGATGGAAGTAAGGTGGGTTCAGTTACCGGTGAGCAAGAAGGGGGGGCTTCCGATACCTGTACCCACAAACCCCCGGGGGCTCGTCATGCGGCTGGCACTCTTCTTGTGGTGGAGGCTCCTCTGGTGGTATTGTGGTGCTGCTAGGCTCTGCTCCTAGTCGAGCTTTAAGCATGGTACGGTGGACGTGGCGAACTTTACTCAGATCATGTGATGGGGCCACAGTATACACAGACCCCCCACTGTGAGGTGCTCTAAGTACTTGGTAGACAGTGGAGTCCCATAGATCTTGGATTTTATGGCGTCCTCTCACTCCATAGTTCCGCAAGTACACATGCTGGCCTTCCGTCAGTAGATCTTCATTGACCCCACGATCGTGATGCTCCTTTCGTCGGGCAGCTGCAATGGCTAACCGCTCTTTAGCGCAATCAAAGGATTCTTGGAGCCTGCCTTGATGTTCCCTGATCCAGTCATGCACTGTACCGGCTTCTGGCTCCCGCACCCTGCCCAACAAGAAATCAACTGGCAACTGGGGGTCTCGACCATACATAAGGAAAAATGGGGACTCCCCTGTGGATTGGTGGGGTGTAGTGTTATAACAGAAGACCAAATGGGGAAGGCAAGAGGGCCAGTCCCGTTTCCTGGTGTTTGGTAGAGTGCGCAACAGGTTGTGCATAGTCCTGTTATAACGTTCGCACTGCCCGTTGCCAGCGGGATGGTACGGGGTGGTGCGGGATTTGGTGACGTCGTATAGACTACAAAGCTGGTGGATAAGGGTACCTTCAAAGCTGCGGCCCTGGTCGGAGTGAAGTCTACTGGGTATTCCAAACTTTAAGAACCACTCATTCACCAAGACTTGGGCCACAGTGGGGGCGCGTTGGTCTTGTGTTGGCACAGCCAACGTGTACTTGGTGAAAACATCAGTGAGGACCAGGACATTTTCTATCCCCCCCCCGGGATGGTTCAAGGATCGTGAAATCCACAGCCAATATCTCATTTGGTCTTGAAGCTAAGAGGTGACCCATATAACTAGGGGTACCTGTGCTAGAGTCTTTAGCTACTTGACAACGGTTACACTCTTGGCACCATCGTTTTACCTCAGCCGACATGCCAGGCCAAAAGCACCGTCTGCGAACTAGCTCCAATGTTCGGTCCACCCCTTGATGACCATGGTCGTGATGAAGACGGGTCAACACTTCCGTCCGCAATGGAGCAGGTAGGACGAGCTGATGGATCTCCTCCCCACCATCTGGACGCAAAATCTTGCGATACAGCAGGCCATCCTCCTCCAACAGACGGTCCCACTGCCGCAGGAGGGCCAAGGATGTGGTTGACAGCTGCTGCCGCTCAGTGGCAGTGGGACGTTTCTTCCGTTTCCAAAGAACGTGAATGGGATGAATGTCAGGGTCTGTTGCCTGTAGACTACGTAGTTCAGAGATGGTGTGAGTAGGAAAAATAGGTACGGCAGTGTGGCTGGACTGTGTAGCTGAGTGCAACGCGGGAATATCTTGTAGGGACCCAGGCAGGAGCGTTCCACGAGCTACCGACTCCAGGGCCCTTGGATTTCCTTCAACATACTGCCTAGACAGGGCATCTGCATTTTTATTACTCCTACCAGAACGATAGCGAAGCTCATAATCAAACAGGGACAGCTGAGCGACCCACCTCTGCTCAGTGGCCCCCAATTTTGCAGTGTTGAGATGGCTCAGAGGGTTGTTGTCAGTAAAGATGATGCACTTGTGTCCTAGCAGGTAGTCGCGGAATTTTTCGGTAACAGCCCATTTAAGGGCAAGAAACTCTAGTCTCATAGAACTGTAGTTGACCATGTTCCGTTCAGGTGGACGCAGACCCCGGCTGGCATAAGCGATGGGCCTAATCTTGCCCCCCTGCTCTTGAGAGAGGACTGCGCCAAGTCCCCCGAAGCTGGCATCTATCTCAAGGATGAAGGGCAGGGAGAAGTCGGCGTATGCCAGTACCGGGGCTGTGGTTAGCCTGGCTTTCAGGTCTTCAAAACTCCTCTCACACTCCTCACTCCAAGCTACGGAGAAGTCTTTCCCTGATGCCTTTCTGGACTTTGTGCCCGCCAGCTCTGCCACCAGCTTATGTAGGGGTGCCGCCAACCTGGCGAAACCTTCTACAAAGCGGCGATAGTAACTGGAAAAACCCAAGAATGAACGGAGCTCTGACACATGACTGGGACGGCGCCAATTAGCTACAGCTTCAACTTTCTTTGGGTCTGTAGACACGCCAGCCCCAGAGATGACGTGGCCCAGGTAGGACACTTCAGATTTGCAGAAAGCGCATTTTTCAAGCTTGACCTTCAACCTCTCTAATTGTAGGCGCTGCAGCACCACTTCAAGGCGCTCTAAGTGTTGGGTGACGGTGGAGGAAAAGACCACTACATCGTCAAGGTACAGAAGGAGTGATTGGCAGTTCTGGTCGCCAAAGATTCTTTGCATGAGCCGTTGAAATGTGCTCGGAGCATTACAAAGGCCAAAAGGCATGCGGTTATACTCAAAAAGCCCAAAAGGCGTACAGAAAGCAGTCTTCGGTTTGTCCTTCTCCAACACTGGGACTTGATTATATCCGCTTGCCAGGTCCAGAGTTGAAAACAGACAGGCCCCTGACAATGCATCCAAAGACTCCTCGATCCGAGGGAGAGGAAACGCGTCTTTGCGAGTTTTGGCATTCAGCTGTCTGTAGTCCACACACAAGCGAGGGCTGCCGTCCTTCTTCCGAACCAGGACTATAGGGGAGGCGTAGGGGCTGCAGCTCTCCCTAATGACCTGTGCCTCAAGCAACTGGTTAATGTGAGATTTTACAACGTCATACTCAGAGGGGGGAAGCCGCCTATAGCGCTGTCTAACAGGAATGTCATCAGTCAGAGGAATTTCATGAGAGATGAGGCTCGTACACCCCAAGTCGCCCTCATGGGCAGAAAAGACATCTTGATACTTCAAAAGCAAAGATTGCAGCTGTTCTCTTTCAGTAGGTGCAAGACCAGACAAATCAAGGGATTTGATCTGGCCCTGCACGGAATTACATTCAGGCAGAGTGGAGGTAGCAACTACCACAGACCGCACTTCAGCAACGCCATTGGGAAGGGTAACAATGTCAACAGAACTCAAGGTGCCCAGAATGGTGTGTGGATACAACAGGACATCAGAGCTCCCCACATTTACAATCGGTACATATACAGTCCCTCGACAGACCCTTACTAAAGCGGGAGAAGTCAATAATCCCTCTGGTAAGCCTGAATCGGAGGGCTCAAACAAAGCAGGAAGATCAGCATAATGATCAGAGCAGGTTGCCGCCACAAATTTGGTTACCCCCCCGGGAATACGGGCTGCGCGACCCCCTCGCAACTTTACTTTAGATGCCCGTGCTAAGGAAGGAACAACTTGGTGGCACTGCTGTAGGGCATGATAGATAGGGCTTGGTGCCTGGGAAACAGTAGGTACATCAAACAAAGAAGGGCCATGCTGTCCAAACAAAGAATCATAACATTTGCTAATGATGTTCATGCCTAGTACACCTGGGACTGTAGGACCACCAGGAGGATCTTTTACTACCAAGACCCCACAAGCTGGTATGTGTTTCCCACACAAAGACACATTAAGTTCAATGTAGCCTACATAAGGAATACGTAAGCCATTGGCGGCTCGCAACTGCAGCCAATGACAAGATTGCAAACGATCAGATCCCCATGGTTTAAAATGTTGCATGAAAAAGCTCTCTCTTATGGTGGAGACCATGGACCCTGTATCCACCAAGCATGGAACACTGACCCCCCCAATGGTAACATCAAGATGTGGACATAACGACACAAGTTTAGATACTGTACCCCCCTTGCTCAAACTAGCCTCAGAGCCAAGAACAACCCCATCTGAACAGTGGCTCAACAGTTCAGTGGGTATTAGTTTCCCGGCCCCTGAGTGGAAGTGGCAGGCCTATTGTTAACACCATCCGAAGATGCTAAAGAAGCTGACCGGGGACGAAAAGGGACACGTTCCCCATCACACTCCCTTGCAAAGTGACCTGGGCGCTGACATCTTCTACAAATCAGGGGGCCATCACGAGGGGGCCTAGCCCGCCTCTGGCCCTCCTGCAGCTGAGCAATGCTCTGAGTTAATCTAGTTAGCTGGTCCTGTTGACACTTGAGAATGTCTTTAAGCTCGGATAACTCTGACCCTTGAGACTCATTACTGGCAGAATGAGATTCCCCCTGCACCCCACACTGGAGACCATAGACTGATGGTACTGAATGGCTACGCCCTCTTGCCCCCCCAGGTCTGCCCTCCCGCTCCCAACGCAGGGCCTCACTACGCACATCTAGCAATGTAGAGGCAGGCTGGCGCCGCGCCATTTGTTTAAGTTCTCTGCGAAGG
Organism: Sardinella longiceps; assembly: GCA_027497455.2. Lineage (NCBI taxonomy): Eukaryota > Metazoa > Chordata > Actinopteri > Clupeiformes > Clupeidae > Sardinella > Sardinella longiceps. Next base: position 40,834 of record JAODXP020006721.1, on the reverse strand, counting down.
GAACCATCATATACATGCTCAATAAATTGATCACGCAACATTACCTCTGCATTAGACACAGCACCTTGAGCTGCCTGTTTAACTTTCTCCATGAGCTTCATCAGGGCTAGGGAAAATTCCAGGAGACTCTCATCCTCCTTCTGCTTACGTGAAAAAAATGCTTCCTGTAAAGACACATAAGACTGGGAACAGCCATACAATTCATGCAATATAGCAAACACTTTTTCAGGGTCTTCCCGTTCAACTGTGGGCCGATGTTTGATTTCTGCCCTTGCATCCCCTTCTAGGTGGTCATAAATAAAGAAAGCTTGATCTGCATTAGAAAGATGACGAACCCTCATGCATGCCCGCACCTCTTCCTCCCATTCATCAATAGTAATACCAGACCCACCCTTAAACATTGGACATTTCCTATCCCGGGGAACAAATACCAGTCTTTCAAGGGATGGCCCACGGCTGGGGGTTGGTGGCGGTACCACTGCATCTGATGCACTCGAAGCTGTAGAGGTAGAAGAGGTATTAGCTTCTGTGGCAGTGTTAGCTTGACGCAGTCTTTCATTATCAGCCTTAAGCTGAACTATCATGTCTCTAAGACTTTGCATATCATCCTCCATCTTTACAACAATCTCAGACAAAAGATAGATGAAAGAACAGCCTGCAGGACTCTGTAGACTCCACTTGACTTCGGGCTGGCTGCTGTCTTGTCCGCACCAATTATCCTAAGCTAAGACACAACATAAGCACAACACAAAACACAGGTTCGCACAGGTTCCGCTGCATAAACAAACAAACAAACGAAACAACCAAACAATGGAATTCAAATTTATGATGCAATCCTGCCGACTATTACGCCAAATGTGGCAAGAGCAGTAAGAGAGAACAAGCCTAGGGCCTGTTTTAAGTAGCCAGACTACGCCACCCGCAACCTAACGTTACGGGACCCCTTCTCATGAAGAACACTTTTCCAAGACTGATTACCGTATCAACTCAATTGTACAGGTTCGAAATAATGCACATAAAAGATGAATTCCATTCAGAATGTTTATTAATTATAAAAGGGATAATGGGGGAAGAGAAAGTGGAAATGAAATGCAGCCAGAACCTATAAAGAAACACAATGTTAAACAACCAAATATGAAAATTAATATTTATTGTGTCACTGTATAATTTATGTTATTCTTAGTATAATTCGGTAATGTGACACACAACAATCAAACAACATTCAAGAGGAGAGTGGGCTACAAACAAATAAGAATAAATAATCAAAAAAACAGCAGCCAAGGGCTTACTTGAGGGAGGCAGACTAGCAGGGAAGGTGTAGCAGGGCCCCACCAGCACTCGTGCAATAATAGCAAAGCAAAGTGACTCACCTGTGTCAGGCCTACAACCCACAGCAACCCACAGCAAGCAGGAGCAAAACTAACACCCAGGGTGCAGTACCAACCTCCACCAACAGGTGCCTAGCCCCCCTCAAGGTGGGCCAATCTGCTAAAGAAAAAGAATGAAAAACAACAAGTAAGTAGACCACCACTCCAGCAAATGAATGAAAAGACATACAATACACAACATACGTCATGCCCCAGTACCCACAGCTATAGCCTGTTGCATGCAGATAGATAACCCACACACAAAGAAACCAAACCAAACAAAATAAGCACTGCAAGCCTCACGCAAAACGCCCAGCATACAGGCAGACACAAAACACTACAAACTTAAGTAAACAAAGAAAAGGAAAAAATATATATCTAAGCGCATGCAAGCAGGCAAGCAAAGCAACAGGACAACAGGCGGGTAGCGCTCTCACCGCCAGCCCACGCACGCACGCGCACACACACACGCACACACACACACACACACACACACGAAGACGAATTACCGACAGTTGACTCGAATACAAACTAACTACGGACAAGACAGCAGCGCAGCCAACCGCACACTCCTACGACGGCCACGCTACCTATATGCAAACACACAAAGAGCCATGATTAAAATCCAGCGTTAAATTGCTTCCAAACAATAAAAGAGTTTACATACCTATGCACGCACTACGACGGGTTCAGAAGAGGCGAGAGAACAGCGCTGTGACTACAGTTACCTATAAGAGGCAGAAATAGTTAGACACATGATCTCAGCAAAGGCTAATGGATATTGAACAACAAGTGCGTACCTGTAGCGTAAGCATTTGCCAAGCAAGGAACAGGAAAGACGGAAGCGGGCAGCATACCATGCGGAGCTATAAAAGCAAAACCATCAATCAGACTACATGTCGTAACGTTTTAAAAGTTTGTTCAACGCATAGTGACCCCTACCTGAAGACGAGCTCCCGGTGCGAATGAAACAAACAGGCAAGCAAGAAGGAGTGCTTCTTACCAAGCTGTTTTTATACACGGATATACTAATAATTACAACAGGTGACTTTACCGTGTGCCACGCCCCCTCTAGTGAACAGGAACCGGCCAGTGTGTGCCATTTAAGACGGAGGAGCAAAATGGTCCGACTACACAATCATTAACTGGGGTAGAAGAGACCTAGTATTATAATTTGCCCTTATATTTTGTATCAATCTAACCAAAGGCAGGGGGGTAGCCTTACAAATTTTGTTATATTCATGTTTAGAACATTTCAGATTATATTTATTTAAAAAAAAACATTGTAATTCAACAATTCCCCATCCCTCTCCATTAAATCAGTCACAAAACAAATACCTTTCTCATACCAATCCTTCTTAAAAAGTGACTTTCTGTTGATGCTAATGACTCTATTGTTCCATAATGATGAACTGTGAGGTGAAAAATTATGGGTAAATATCATCTTCCAATAATGAAGAACCTGTTTATGAAATTTAGAAAGTGTCAGAGGGATTTTGTTTATATCAAAATCACATTTTAAAGGAAAATCAAATCCTCCAACCTTATTAAAAAGTGACCTAGGTATGTGATACCACATAGAATCAGACTGGGCCAGAAAGGTTTTAACCCATTTAATTTTCATGGTCCCAACCATTGATTCAAAATCTGGAGCTTTGATACCACCTTCTTTATATTCTTTGACCAACTGTGATCTTTTAATGTAATGGGTTTTATTCTTCCACAGAAACTGAAAAATAATAGAGTTAGCCTTTTTGATACTTTTAGGATTAATGTAAAGTGAATGACAAGGGTAGATTAAATTTGAAATACCGTCAGCTTTTGAAAGAATCACTCTGCCGAAAATGGTCAGATCTCTGGACAACCAACGGCTAAGTTTCTTTTTCATGTCTAATATTCGGCCAGAGATATCAATCATCAAATTAGCTGGCTTATGTAACAAGAGGTTCTAAAGTATGGTGATTACAGCCTGTTCTGCTGATCTATCCCCATCACAGAGCTAACCCATGTACTGCTGTTTGCAAGCAAACGTCCCTCATTTCCGTTTACCACTCCCACTCAATGGTTCTTCTTCAGCAGTAGTGCAGTACACACACAAGAACTTCACCTACCTCTATGGTCCTACACACAGGACTTGACCTCATCTTGGGATGCCTTGTCTGCTCACAAGCTGGACACATCTCTGGCGGTCTCACAGAAGGCCATCGCACTTCAGACACCTTCACTCACACTCCCTGTTGCAAAGGGAGAAAACGGTCACCAACGAGACACCAGTCTTGCAGTGAGACACAAGAGCTCTGTTAGGCAGTCACAGTTCATCACATAATAGGGACCATCTGTCAATATTAATGTTAGTTAATGAGGCAAGTTGTCATAGAAGCTGTGAAAGTCCTTGGGAATGACTTCCTTCAGGTCCTGAAGATGTTTGAACTTGGTTTCCTTGATCTTCAGGCTGCTGGTGTAGAGCTGGGGCACGGCTGAAAGGCTGTTCATGGTGGAATGTCGGAGCCTCGGGTTTGGAAGTGGACTCCAGTCATCGGTGTGGTGGATCTTGAAGTCCATTGTCCCATCGATGTTGTACCTAAAGAGAAATAAGAAAAATGGAAAAGTGAAAAATATCATTAGTTAGACAATCACTATTTCACTTACATTCAGTATAATCAAACAATCAAAAAAGTTAAAATGCAGTTTTAATGACACCATTTCAGATCAAGTAAATGTGTACCATCATGATTTTCCACTTTCCCTATTTTTTTTACCTGATGGCTCTGATATCGTGGACAGTGGGGTCCCCAGGTTTAGCTCCAGGCCGCAGAGACGTGCAGACTCGTAGCTTGGTGAAGTCGAGGAAGAAGGAGTGGTCAAGGTAGCGGACGTCGTATGGGTTCGGCTTGGTGCGTGCCTTCTTCATCACAGACACGTACTCGGCAGGGACATGGACATCTTGGTCCCTCAGGCGGCGCTCAATAACGCTATGGACCGAGTCGCACTCCATCTGTGTATGGCCCTTTTCCAAGTACTTCTGGGTCACCACCTTCTTGCTCTCCATGGTAAAACAAAGCAAAGCGCTGGCAAGAATGGAATTCCTATTTTGGTACCCGCACCCGTCGCTCCACAACACAAAGTCTTCGGCCTGGTTCTGTCTTGACAGGAAATCGATGATGCACGATGCAAACTCACTGGCAGACAGGGCTCCCTCACTTTCATGCCATACGTAACAAGTGGCATTGTGTGACGACATGTCATAAAGGGTGAAGTTGTGGACAGCAAGCTTGGTCTTGTAGTATAGGGCGGATGCACTCAGTTTGGGACAGAGGAGGAGGGCTTGCAGATCCATGCAAAGCACCATGGACTTCTCACTTGCACAAGCTTTATCACTCACCTTCTCTGACCGTGCTTCTTCCTTCTGTAGGAGATGATGCTGCCACTCGTCATCAGACAGGTTGCCGGCCCTGAACGTGCAGCATGTGTTGCACTGATCTTTTTTCGGCTGGTAAAGCCCTATGTTAAGGCGATGGAATGCCTCTGCAAAGACCTGCCTTGAAAATGGTCTCAGGTTTTGCTCCTCTGCTGCACGGCAATAGACTGTGTGAACATGATTAAGTGATTGAAAAACCGGCTCTAGGTAAAGTTTGGAGCTGGTTGATCTGCAATAGTGTGACGGCATCTTTGGAAGACTGGTTAGAAAGTTGGTGAGAAACTCGTGTCTTACAGCTGATCTGTGTGTATTGTGTGTGCGCTCAAGTGTGTTTGGTTGTGTATCCTGTGTGTGCTCTAGTGTGTTTGGGTCCTTTGACCAGTTAAGGGCAGACCATTCCCCTATACCCAAAGTAGACAAAAAAAAACTTCTTGCAGACTCTCCTTCTCTGCCCATTAACTCTCAAAAAAAAAAACAAAGTAGATGACCGACGAGACTCTTGTGATCCTCTTCTCCTTTTCACCGGGAGCACATCGATCAGGCCACACACATACATCCGCTTCTCCTCCCAGTTCATATTTGCCCAGAAGTTTCTGAAAATCCCCTCCCTGTCTGCCTCACTCACATCATTGCAGTGGTGTTCTTTGGATCTAGCGCATGCAGTTGATTCACACCTCGGCCCCATCATCCGTGGCTCCTTCATGGCATCTTCACGCCCTCCTTTCCCCACATAAGACTCTCCACTCATTCTCTTCTTCTTGTTAACATTTTTCTTCCACGAATCTTCCCTCTTCTTTCTCTTAGTGGGAGGTGTGAGAGAGGTATCGCTGGCATCTTGAAAACCACAACAAACAAGTGCACAATATTAGTATCATTATAAAAACCTCCAGTCATGACATTGAAATGGCATTTGCTCAAAATATTTTATGTTCGCATACACAATAACGTTACTTGAGTATTGTAACATCTACCTAATTGAATCTCATCCAAGACTAATTTCCCTGTGAAATTATATTACTGAAGCTCATTATCATAAGTATTAATTTTACCAGCATGCACTTCTTGAGTGAGATCACTTATTGAGGACTCGCTGTCTGACTCCCTGTCTGACTCCCTGTCTGACTCTTTCTCTCCCTCTCCATCTGATGATGATGATGATGATGATGATGATGATGATGGGTCTGAGTCTCCATAAAGGTCTTTAGCCTCATGGTAGGACACATTAACCAGACTACACAACTCCTCTAAGGACACGGACATTGTTTCTGTAACACACCAAACCACGGTACTTTATCAGTAATCTTAATCTTAATCTATTCCGTGTTGTGCGGCAATAAAACAGTCTTTAGTCTACGAATATTTATTAAACCAACAACAACCACTGCTGTGGAGAAGGCGCGTAAAGAGCAGGGCTATTTAGCTGGCAGAAGCCATGTCATTGTGCTCCACCAAAATTGTTCGGACGAACGCTCGTCGTCCAAAGATAAACACTAAGAAATGACTAAACATTTAAATGACTTCAGGTGGGTAGTCAAGTTAATCCTAAAAATCAAATGTACCCGAAGTCCGTGACCTTTCTAGCAGATGAACAGACCTGGAAAAACTGCGTCTAGCTAGACGTAACTGCTAGCTGAGAGACACAACAGAGGAAAGCTATTGCTTGCAACTATCGGAAACCACACAATACCAAAACAACATCACTGAAACACACAGTTTTACATGAAATGGTGAGACAAGACACCAAACGATTAAGACTTTCTTGAAATTGGTTATATTTACAAGGGCAAGAAAGCGCTAGGGGGGATGTTATCTTTTGTGTCGATCGTCACTTGAAAGCTAGTTCGATGGCTGACATAGTTGGAAACAAAATCTCATGCAACCAAAACATCATCACTACAGTTTTAACCATTTCGGCACAAGTATGAAGACCTTTTTCTAAAATATTTACCTCATATATCGTTGAAGTGGTGGCCGCAAACGTTTCACGTAGCTTCTTAGCTTGGATTCCAGTTAAGGTTCGTCGGCGAAGACGCACGGAGGCGGCTCAGACAGATGCGGGGTGGAGTTAGGAGGTTTTGACTGACAGTCCAAGTGTCCAGTGGAGATACGAGATTAAAACACAGTGAAAATTTACGACTTTCTATTGGTTTATAGTTTCTAAAAAACACCCACCCACTTGGAGACAGACCAATAGTATCGATTTATGTCAATATATGAAAAACCTAAAAAGTGGAGATACGAGGTTTCCGCCCGACAGCGACGATAAACATGTGCCAACAGCTTGTAATCATTGCACAAGAGTGATATTGGTCTCCAATTGTCCAAGTATAATGAATCCTTGTTAGGTTTTGGAATTAGTGTTATGAGACCATGTTTCATAGTAGCAGATAAATTTTTATTTGATATACATTCTTTAAATGCTTTGTGTAGTAATATTCGGATTTCGCTCCAAAAAAACAAATAAAACTCAGTAGTTAGCCCATCAATTCCAGGTGATTTTCCTTTGGCCATACTATATATTGCTTTATCGATAAATAGCCTACATAGTAATTCCGTTAACATTATGTTGCCACGACATTAACTTAACTTACCAGCTGAACATCACCGGTTTCCTGTCTGTACTTAGGCAAAAGCCTAAATACTGTTTACTTCATCAAGCGATGTATAATGTAATAGTTTTAGGCTCCAGACTAGCTAAAGGTGTACTTAGCAATGCTAAACATCGTCATGTTTGCAAACGTTTTCTGGGCAGATATGGCGTTAAGATTTTGTGATCTGGTAGCTGATTGGTAGTGCAATAATATCATGATTCATTTTAGAATTACGCTGCTACTACTGTTTAAGTCTACAAATATGTCCCACAAATATACTGTCATTTTGAGTTGAGTTGAGTTGTTGGTTTCGTAGCGATCAACATGGTTTTCAGAATGTAATGCGCTGTCTTCGACATGGGGAAGCAGTATAACGTTATCTGCTTCATATATTTTTTTTACAAGGTTAGTCAGTTTATTTATCTTGCATACTGGGTTGTACTCCTTGTTGACAGTGGATTTTGTCATGAATGGATTTTATGGGCATTTCTCATTTCTTCCCAAAAAGCCAAAAGTGTGGGCACAACACCTTTTCCCCATGCAAGTCAATGAGGGCTGAGGCAAAAGGTTTCCCCCTCGGGGGGCGTGGTCTTCAAATTAGAACGCGGGGCGCTACTCATGTACTTTGTCTAAAAAATCATGAAAATTGTTTCTAGGATTTAAAAAACCTTCCCTACGATGTGCCTGGCGTACATTTTAATCCAGCTGAGGTGGCAAATGACGTTCTGGACCTCAAATATTCTGTCACTCAGTAACTTTAGGCTAGCCTATGCTTCTTATTCTCATATAAGCATATGGCGCCACACAAAGTGCTTGATACACGAAATATGTGGACTTAAAAATTTCATATGACATTCATCTAACATTACAAGAAGTAAACCTGATAAAATGCATAGAGTTAAACTGGTTGTTTTTAGCTTCTGATATGTCCACGGGCAATAAGGTGACTCTTCAACATGCAAGCAGCCTGCTTCGTCCAGCCTGCCACAAACCAAAACACAGCAATATCGGCTGCAAATGAGGCTAAATCAAAGTTGCCATAACCTCACAAAAATGCAAATGGTCTGTAGGCTACCTAACGTAAGAGCAGAGAAAAGTCTCATATCAACGTGTGAACTATAATTAACCATTCTCAGCGCAGCAAAAAGAGGTTGATAGCACCAACACTACAGCTCTACCTCATAGGAGGCTGTCATATGATATTGCCAAAATGCCTGTACCACGACTTAAAGCCGACAGAATCAGTCGTGATGTCGTAAGTCAGTCAACTGTAAACAAATATACAAAGTCCATATAACTGATCTTCCACAACCAGACAGCGCAATGTCATGTAGTAGGCTATGCTAAACGTGAACAGATAGAGCTCAGCAGAGTTGCAGGAGCGAGTGGAAACGGACCAAAACATTTTAGATGAGTTTCAGTTACAAATGTTAATATAAAGCTAACGCTACCCTTGCAAGTTAACAAGGTGCAAAGAAAGATATATTCCAAAGCTGACAAGTTTACATTGAATATAGTCTGCGAGCTGCCGTTATCCCACCGGTTGATTGTGCTAGCAATGTGTTAAATGGCTAAGCACTGACCCAAACTCTTACCTTTAGCTTTTCAGTTATCTCTTCACTACCTTAATTTATGTTCATACAATAAAATCCAACATGCATTGTAGAGTATGTAGCAAATAATCCATAAGTATGTTGAAAATAATCCTTATTGTTTGACAGTTTTGATCCTAAATATTCAGGACAGGTCGAGCTACTTTGACTGAGCTCACTCATTGGAGTAGCTACTTGTTAACGATAGTAATGTTTTTAACTAGCGAAGGGGTTATGACCTGAGACCAATGACCAATGAAATTTAGGCTGGTGAAAATAGGAATTAAGATAACTGGGTCTTTGTTTTACAAATTGTTTTCTAAAGTAATTCAGTTTAGAAAAGTAGTGAATCTCTCTGGGACAGCTGTTTGAACTCCATTGATTCTATGGCGCTCTGGCAGGATTTTTTCCTGCCAGTGCGATTTATGACGTCAGCCGCAAGGGTTACCGGTACTAAAAGAAAGTAGAAGTGCCCTATCAAGTTAAGGCCAGACAGTGGTAGGAATTTGGAACACAATGTACATTCTCTATTAGGTGTTTCTATTAGTGCATGAGTAGAGGATGGTAAGTAAGAAATCAAGTATGACATCTAGTGTTTATTGGTATTCCACTTCCACAATATTTTCTTATCAGATAAAACCTGCATGTGTGTTATCAACAAATGTTATGGTTTGAGTCATTCATTAGTATGGCTTTAACACAATAAGATCAAAGAAAATATGCTTGCAAACAAACATGAAATATCAAATGGGATTTTTATCTCTGAAACTCCAACATGTAGCCAATAGCCAGTTTCAGTCAAAAAGTTTTCGTAGTTTTATTTATATGAAACAAAGACTGTGCGATTTAAAAATACACTACAGAGATGTTCAAGAAAAAATGTAAATCTTTAAAATGTTACTGTTATTTGATTTGATTTAGCCTAAAATGAAGGATAATAAAGATAAAATAAATGGTAAAGAATAAATGTATAACCAAAAATAATAGGCTGGATTTCCAGTATGTTAGGTTACAACTGTGCCATGTTATGGATATTGATGGCCTATTAAAACAAAATAAATGTTTTGAGCGCACAGATGAATGGTAAAACATGTCTTCATCTCTCACAATGGCGATAGCCTCTTCTTTTGAAGAAACTGAATAATGTATGTTTTAACTGCACTGGTACCATACAGAATGGGGTCAAAAATCGGTTGCAAAATCAGGAAATACAGAGACATAAATACTGCAGCACCAAATGGTATCTGGTTGCCTATTAAACGAGCTTGAAAAAATTCAAAACAAGAGCCAAAATATAAGTTAATAACAGTTAACAAATGTGGTATGCATGTTTGAAGGGCCTTCTTTCTACACTCCCTGGAAGCTTTTATGCAAACTCTTAGAATATGAACATATGAAAACAAAATCACAAAGAGCTGAGGGAACATATACACACCCATTAGAAGGATCCCAACAAGGTTATTCACAAAGGTACTTGTGCAGGAAAGTTTTACCAGATCATAATTTGAACAGTGAGTTTTATGAATTATATTACCACAAAAGGACAGCCTGATTGTCAATACTAGAAACAGTGAAAATGAACAAAAAGGAAAAAGCCAACTGACTGCAATAAGAGCTTTGACCTTTCTCGGAGACATCTTGACATGATAGTGTAATGGGGTACATATGGCAACATAGCGGTCATATCCCATTATAGCCAGTGTCATCAGTTCAACAATACCATAAGTATGCAAACAAAATATCTGAATGAAGCAGTTGACCAAAGATATTGTATATGACTGTGTAGCAAGCTTAGTCATACTATGAGGCAACAATGCTGAGCTTCCATATATACCATTAAATGATAAATTGCAGATGAAAATGTACATAGGCTCATGCAAGGCTCGTTCTTTATAAACAGCTGCAATTAAAAGTGTATTCAGGGTGAGAGTTAAAATATAAGGTAGAAAAAAGACAGTGAAGTACAAATAATTCTGATGCTCCATTCGTTCATAGGACTTGAGTATGAAAGTTGTTACTGAAGATGTATTGTCCATGGTACTCTGCAAAACATTTGACAGAAATATGAGAAATATACTTAGCATTTCAATGTTGTTCCAGTCATCATGTAGGCCTAGTAATAAAATTTGCCAATATCAACTTCAAAGACTTAGTTACCCAAATTGAGGAGTGTATGGCAGATGGCATGTAACTATCTGTAAAGGGGAATCAGAGTTCTTTATGTTTTAAAAAATGGGAGGAAACTCCAGAGACAGAAAAGGGATGTGCAAATGAAACCCCTGTGTACAGAGAGGACTAATAATCTCAGGCTACCCATGACTGCAATGTATTAGTAATAATAATCTTAACATCTGAATGTTTGTTGGACACAGTTCACATAAAAAAATTCAAAATTTCAAAAAGAATTCCGAAATTTAAGTAAGAGAAATAACATTATCAGGTATTATGAACATGGCGTAATTGGTTGGATGAAGTGGTACAAGTGGGACAGGGTTTGTACATTTTGAAGAAAAAAAAAACTGGAAAAGCCAAGGAATTTGGAAAAGGTGATTCTCTGTGTTTCTTGCGGTTTCGGATTGATTGCTATCACCTGTCACAATCAAACCAGAGACGCCTCTACCACAGCTAGCTTTTGATGAACATTTAAGTATGTCAGAGTTTTAGAGTAACCAACTCACCTTTCCTTTGACTGATAGGAATCCCAAGCAGAAATGTGTTCTGTGTCTAACTTCTGCTCAGGATGTGTTGCAAGCACCACAGGGGAGAGGGGGGACGGAGTCCCTTAAAAAGAGCTCAGGCAAATATGCCTTTTCACTCTACCAAGGGGTAGAATTGGTTTTATTTTAAAATGGTAAAAATTAAAAATTACAAGAGCACAGTGTTAGTACAGAACAAAAGTAAAAATAAAGAAAAATACAAAGTCAAAAAATGACAAAAAGGTCCAAACAGCAGTCAAACAATTCTTCGAGACAAAGTCTGGTGAGACAAAGTCTGGTTTTCTAGCTTGAAACATGCCTTTTAAACATAAGACTAATACCGCCTTCTGTTACATTTGAGCTTCAACCACCTATAAGGATAAGTTGCTGGCGCATGGCAGGTGCGAGACGTACTGGTCTGACCAATCAGCAGGGGTGTTGCATCATCCAGGCACTTAGACTTAATTTTCAATTGTCTATTAAACTTCTTAACACACTTTAGTAAAATATAATTCACATAAAGGAAGTTACAGACAATATATATGGGGTTTGGTATTATCGCCAAATTTGTAAGACACAATCTTATGAACCAAACCGTTTAGGCCAAGGAGGTTATATATAAACTGGAGACAACGACTAAGTCCCGACCTCCATAGAACTGAATGGCCGAGGCTAGGCTAGTAAATGCGGTGAATTGACAGTCAACGCCATTGTGAACACTGGAGGTAACAGACCAGGCCATGCCCATGCTGCCCATGCGCAAAGTTCCAAAGTTGGAAATGACGCACGGACTCACGTTGAATCTCTTTGCAAAAACAGTAGTCCTTCAGTCCAGACGGTGGTGATAATGCACCTAGATTGTTTACAATACAACACGAGGAAGAAAGTTCTGTCGAGAACGTGGCTGAAGTTTTTATAGCATTGATGACAGTAGGCCTACATTTTTTTTCACAAGCTCCTCAAGAAATAAGCAAAGACTAACCAGAGATCATGAAATATTGCTTTTACTCTCCCCGGAGAAATAACATTTCGCATGTAACCGCCCACCAACTTGTAAGTGCATGACTGCTCGTGCCCAGCATGACTCTCGTGCATGCGCTGCCATGGTTCGGATTGTGACTCCATACTTAAATATGGCGATGCTAAAGTGCCGCCGCTAATCTGCGCGTTCTTGACCCCCTGGTTTAGGCGGCAAAGGGAACTTCCTCTTTTTGAACTGGGTTTTATAACAATGGCCTGTCAATCAAAAATGGAGCGAAAGCACATTTCAAATTGTCTCAAAATTGGACAATAAAAATGAGATTGAGATTTGAACAGCTCTGCTTATAATATATGTTGTCATGAGATCCTAATCGCTTGGCAATGTTTAAGTCCTTATATTAAAATTCAAAAGTTGAAATCTATTTAACACACAAGCAACAAATATTGGTCTCATGGATTACCCATGAAACATTATCCAAACAATGTTAATACATAGGCCTAAGAATGCTTAAAAAACATGTAATACTGAATAGTTGAAAAGCACAGCATTTAGAAAAGGGTCCATTTTGCAACTTCCCCAATTTTCACTGGAGAGTATCATGTTTCAACCTAGCTTGTCTCTTGCTCAGTTTTGAGTGACGGGCTTTCTGCTCAAAGTTAAACAATCTGGAACCTACAATTTCAATATGTTCATGCTACCAACTTCCATGTTCAGTTGTAAACAGATTGATGGCTGGTTTCTATCTATTTTGACATCATAGTGGCAATTGAGTCTTCGAGATCATGGATGTTAATGACTTGCTGATTTTGTAAAAGTAATTTGAAATTAAGGGGGAGAATAACGAATGCGTTCCTATACTGTTGAACTATAAGCTGCTGGACTACAAGCAACTCGGCAGGCAAGTTCTGAGTCACCTCTGTAAACTGGTTGCTGATGGGCTAAACTGTTTGTTAACCAAACAATGTGGGTTGGGCGAGACTGAAATCTTGTGCAGCTCACCCAGTGGTTAGTGGTGTCCATGTTTTACAATAAGTGTTTACGGCTGTTATAAGAACATTATTGGACATGCACATAGCAAGCCATTCTGAAGCAGAAAAGGGGGGATTCTACATGAGGCAAATATCCCGAGACAGGACCAATTGTTATATCAAAGTATTCAAATTCCCAATGTGTCGCCTATGAAATTCCTATGGGATTTATCATTACCGACACAGAATTCTCATTACCGAAAAGGCCATGCTTCGTGAGAATAACCCTACTGCTTTTTTAGGACGGTGAGAATGCCTTGGCCTGTAGTATAATTTACTGTTACCTCATAAACTAATAACTCCAATTCTTTGTTGCAAAACTTGAGAGATGACATGCAGGCACTGATAGTGCTTCTAATGGCACGCTAATTTTACACAAGAGGGCGAGGTAATCACTGATTGCCTGTTTGAGGATTGATAAATACATTGCAAAATGAGGAGGCACGAAGTGCGCTATTACCGCGCTCAGAGTCAGCAAGTAGCGCTAGACTTAGTAAATGAGGGCCATGTAGGCCTACTTTATCACCAATCAATGTGGATTTATTTTTCCAAGTCAAAGAGTACAAACCAAAGATAATAATTTCCGCGTGTTACGTTGTCTGATGAGCCATAATGAATGCGATTTTATAGTGCTGTCAATTTAACACATTAATAACGGCGTTCACGCAAACCCATTTTAACGGTGTCATTTTTTTTAATGCGCGATTAACGCATTTGACCCGCCATCTAAATATGTGGGGGGAAAAAAATCTCCGCCATTCCAACGCCTCCCAACGTTTCAGTACGTCCTGTGTTTGTATTAGGCCTAAAGTAGGCCTACAGCTTAGCCTACTCATGCCTACAGTACACTACACACGCACTCACAAACAGGTGTAGATGTGTCTGTTCTGCTGTCTCTGCTGCTCCAAAGCCTGAGGAGCCTATAGATAATTCCGATGACAGTGAAAACAAATATGTTACCGACGCAACCGTTGACGTCCACTCGCATGTTTGCATATGAAGAGTTCAGATGCAAAACCCCCTAACTCCACTTGACCACTTTTTGAGAAAAAGGCCATTTTTTATCAGGCGTTTACAGTGTTTTGATTGTAAACAGATGTTTTAGACACGGCGGGGAGCAGGTTTTCTGTTATTTTTTTCACAAAAACATTTCATTTACATATTCTAGATTTATACAGGATTCACACAATATCATTAACTCAATTTTCACAAAAATGGTGTTTAGGGGGTTTTGCATCTGAACTCTTCATATTTAGGTTATTAATTAGTTAGAGGATTAATGTTGTCACTTAGAAATCTCTTCTCTTGAACTGAAGACCCCGCAAATAGGCTAGCCTACTATCAGTTTCAAAATTGCAGCGCGAGTGAGAGAGGTGAAACCATGGAGGTATTAATAAACCTGGAGAAACATACCAAGTCCCGCCTCCCATTCATTCCAATGTGGAATGCTAGGCTAGTGAATTCATCCAAAATTGAACAAAATTTTCAGTTGTCAAGATGGCGTTTCATGGAGCTCACTTCCGACTCCATTTCATTAGGCCAATGAGGGCCCATGTTACTAATGGAGATGAGGGCTGCTCTGACCTGATGTGCACAGGGAGCTCGTTAGCATGAGCTGAAAGTGTAGCATTAACCAATCAGCATATGTCAAATGGAGTCGGATATGATGTCATTTCTGGAAAATGGCGACGAGGAAGTGCAATGCTAATTGGCAAAGCTAACCGGCCAAATCCTGACCCCCTGGGTGAAACAGGTGGGAGCGCAAGTGAGAGAGAGAATGTTTGTCAGCGTCATTATTGCAATAGCTTTGTGCAGACGATACGCATAGCCTACCTGATTCTGAGCGTATGACCTCGTCACTAAAATGAGAGCTTCTTTCAGGGCAATTGCCAATATGGCAAAATGCGTTTTAAAGGTATGCTCATGCAATGTAGGTTTACTCATGTAGACCATAATGCCATCATTGAGCCTCTTTAGAATAAAGGTTAGTATAATTTAAAGGGCCACCATCCAGGGTTTTTTTTTTTTTTTTGTGAACTAGAAACATAAAAGACATACAAACATCTCTCTGGCAGTACTTGAACATGTTAATAATTTCTGATGCTGTAACTGGCTTTTCTTTATTTTAAATTGGTATTCACCCCCACCAATGAATTTTGATAACAGCATTAAAATGAAAATAAATAAATAATAAAAATGGGACAAAACGAAATCAAGGGACATTTAGATTAGAAAGGAATTTGCGATTAATCCCGATTAATTATGAGTTAACTACAGCATTAATGTGATTAATCGTGATTTAAATATTTTAATCATTTGACAGCACTAGTTAATTGTACATACAGTTTTGAAAATGTAGTGGAAGATGGGACAAAAGCTTGTTAGCAATGAAAAAACAGTAATGCCCACATCTGCAAAATGAAACAGCTTGCACTTGTTTGGCTACTGGGCTTGTTATCATCTTGGGTAGGCTATAGGTAGGCAACAGGAAACAAATATTAGGACATTGAAAATACAAAAGGTAGGTAGAAGGTAAACCAGAAGTCTCCAGGCTCTAAGGCCTTGTTCAGATTGGCATCCTGAATCCGATTTTTTGCATATCCAGAATGAATCTAGAATTAATATTGGGTGGTCTGAACAGCAGAGTACCAAATGAATTCCAATTTTTCAAAATCAGTTTCAACCCACATACGGAGGTGGTTTCAATTGTGATTCGTATCCGATTTGCTGTGATCTGAACAGTTTAACCTCATGGATAGGATGTCTGAAGTGACTGATTGAGGTTAACTCTAACTTTAAAAAAATGTATTGTTTGCTATAGCGTGTTGATTAGTGCGCGTTATGGATTTGCCGCAAATTGCATATGACCTGGAATTTACCTCCCTTGTGGAAAGCAACCTCAGTGAAAGTTTCCAGCCATGCACCAGAGAGGCAATTATCAGCTGTGCTGGACTGTATTGATGCACAGAAAAACTTTATTTTTCCATCTCTGATACTTTCTTGTTACTTGGAGCCGTGTGTTACTGCGCTACTAGGGTTGTGAGATATATCATCGTCTGTGATATACCCAAAACCTCCCAACAAAGCAATGCTACTACACTATGGTGAATGTGTGAAGTGGATCTAATGTGTCAGATTGCTAGCCCAAATAAGATTTTTTGCATATCCTGAATGTATCAAGCATTGATCACAAGTGATATGATTTTTCCAAATCTGATCCAACCCACACACAGAGGTTTCAATTGTGATTCCTATTGGATTTGTCTGGATCTGAACAGTTTGACCACATGAATAGGATTTCAGCATGGCACTTTCATTTGCAATGTGACACAAACAACACTTGGAATATAGATGGACAGAAGTGACTGTCCTCATCATCACATCAGTGACAATCCTCTGGCTGCACTGCATTGATGCACAGATATATTCCTCCATCTCTGATACCTCCTTGTTACTTATAGCCTTGTTACGGTCCCATCTAACTTATAGCAGGGCTGGACTGGAACCAAGAAATGGCCCTGGCATTTTTGGCCATGGCGGCCTACCATGATTTTATTCAATAGTAACTTCATAGCAAGCTGAAATAACACTGTAAGCACACATTGCATGAACATGAGAGATTTAATTGGATTAGACCCAATATCCTCCAAGAAAATTATGTAAACTATAACAGCCCCAGCCCACAAATGAATGAATGAATGAATGAATTTAACATTAAAAAATGCACATTTAAATAGACTAGGCTACTCATTTGCCCTGCTTCATGCATTCATGAATGCATAATAGAACTATAATGGTGTCATAAATTTAGATGCATTGCACATTATGAATGGACACAACATCTCCTACCTATTACCAACATAAAATAGTCAAGCAGTTGAACGAAATGCGAATGAATGAATGAAATTTGATTTAAAAATACAACAGATCACAACAAAACAAAACATTGACAAAATCTTTAAAAATTAAAATTTGATCTTTAAAATGTAAAAATTAAAAAAAATCTAATATATATAAAGACATGTTTTCAAATTTTAATATATATACTGTATATATGAAGACATGTTTTCAAATTCATCTGTGACAATTTATTCTGATCATTGGTACTGAATAGCCTACATTCAATCCATTATAGCAAAACAAATGTATTGAATGTATTCAGTACTGATGATCAGAATAAATTGTCACAGATGAATTTGAAAACATGTCTTCATCTCTCACAGTGGTGATGGCCTCTTCTTTTGAGAAATGTATGATTTAAATGCACTGGTACCGTATAGAATAGGATCAAAAATCGGTTGTAACACTATGAAATACAAAGACATAAATACTGCAGCACCAAATGGTATCTGGTTGCCTTTTGTGCGAGCTTGAATGAATTCAAAACATGAGCCAAAAAAGAAGTTAATTACAGTTAACAAATGTGGTATGCATGTTTGAAGAGCTTTCTTTCTACACTCCTTGGATGCCTTTATGCAAACTCTTAGAATATGAACATATGAAAACAAAATCACAAAGAGCTGAGGAAACATATACACACCCATTACAAGGATCCCAACAAGGTTATTCACAAAGGTACTAGTGCAGGAAAGTTTTACCAGATCATAGTTTGTACAGTGGGTTTTATGAATTATGTTACTGCAAAAGGACAGCCTGATTGTCAATGCTAGAAACACTGTGAACGAACAAAAAGGAAAAAGCCAACTGACTGCAAGAAGAGCTTTGATCTTTCTTGGAGACATCTTGATATGATAATGTAATGGGGTACATATGGCAACATAGCGGTCATATCCCATTATAGCCAGTGTCATCAGTTCAACAATACCGTATGTATGTAAACAAAATATCTGAATGAAACATCTCACCAAAGATACTGTGTATGATCGTGTAGCAAGCTTAACCAAACTAAGAGGCAGCAATGCTGTGCTTCCGTAGATTCCATTAAATGATAAATTGCAGATGAAAAAATACATTGGCTCCTGAAGAGCTCGTTTTTTACAAACAACTGCAATTAAAAGTGTATTCAGGGTAATTGTTAAAATGTAAGACAGAAGTAAGATAGCAAAGTACAAATAATTCTGATGCTCCATTCTTTCATATGACTTCAATATGAAAGTTGTTGCTGAAGATATATTGTCCATGGTAGTCTGCAAAACATTACACAGCAATATGAGAAAACATACCAAGTAAAATAGTTAATAACATTTCAATCTGTCCACATATTAATATAAACAATATGTTAATACCAACTTAAAAGGCCCAAGTTGAGGACTATATGGCAGATGACATACGGTAACTATTTGCTGAGTGGAATCAGAGCTTTTATGTTTTCAAAAATGGGAGGACTCTCCAGTGACAGAAAGGGGATGTGCAAATTAAATCCCTGTGTACTGAGAGGACCAATAAACCTACCCATGATTATAATGTATTAGTAATCTTAAAGGTGCAATATGAGCCTCATGGCCGTAGCCAGCATTTTGGAATTACCGAGGTCCTAGATGCGCGAGGAGCGGCCTGAAAATTTTTCAACATAAGAGATCTACTGAAATAGTGTTTGAACTAATCTTGGAACTTCCCCTGCTCATACTGACTTTGCTAAACTCACTTATTGTATTAGATACACTATTATATGCATAGCTGCCACAGTAAAGGGAAAGGTTTGAGACACTCCAAACCCCCTCTCCCTTTGCATTCTCCCGCCAGTTGTGTGAGACTTCAGCACCACCTAAAATGAGGGTGCTCCATTTCTGAAATTGGGTGATAGAAAACTTCAAAGCGATCTCACAGAAATCTCTGAAATGAACACAGTTCTTAAAAATGCAATGGTGGGAGCACATCATGATGGACTTCTTTCTGATGGAAACACAGAAATTACACCCACTGAAAGTCAATGAGACACAGCTCCTCCTTCCTTCCTAATACATAACTGAGCAATGCTGAATATGCAGCTGTATCTTTTTAGCACAGAATTCTTTAGGCTATTTATGATTTTGTGACAACAGTGTAACCTGCCACTGATTGTGTTTAGAGAAAATATATTTTACTTCATTGAATGAGTTGTGTCCAGTGGATGTGATTTAAGTGCTCCAATCATTTAATCTACAATAATAAACTCCCACAAGAGATTACAGTTTTAAAAATTGTGTTCATTTCACAGGTTTCAATGAGATTGAAAACTTGAAAACTTATCACTGCAAATTATAGGTCTATATTGTAATGTGTGATCTAGCAAGTTCAGCCTTTAACACTAGATAAAGACATACCTTGCCAAAATATAGGCGATCTTTACACTTAAATTAAACCCGCTCATTCTCTAGCAAGTACGTTACCAATGATACCAATGGATAGATCTGGTTGTTTAGTCTAATTTAATACCAAATACTGCGATTGTAAGAGGTATCATACCCATTTAAAGCTTCCGAAAGACAATGAAGCAAAACCGGAGATATGTTTTGCGGCACTAACGCGCGCAAAAGGATTAATTAATTGGCGAGTCTGAAGAATGTTTCACTTATTTTTGGCTCGAAAAAATTACCGAGGTCCAGACCTCGGTGTCCTCTATTGTAGCTACGGCCATGCCTGCATGGTTTTCTGAGTGATTTAATTTTTATCTCAATTCGCAGGCATCTCCCCTTGATTTGCTAGCTGTCTACCTCCTGAATACACTGTGGAAAATGTCCAGTCCAGTCTCAGTAGACAACACAGAAGCTGTAAAACTCAAACATATGGGGCAGGGGCACCGCTAGAAATGTTGGGCCCCATGAAAGATTAGAATTTAGGGCCCCATCACCAACTATCAAATTGTGTCATGGTAAAATTGTAAGGGCAATTTGTTTTTTGGCTGGCACTGGACACTGTTATTGACTTGATGCCACTTCCTTTCCTGTAGCATACATCACTAGGTATGCTGCATGTGATCAACTAGCCTACATTTTAACATTTGAAATCAACTGTAGAAATTGTACTAAAAAAGAAAAATGTCCTTTTATGAGCAACTGAAAGGGGGTCTGGGTGTTCTACCCCTAGGAAAATTTTGAAAAATGAATAGCCGTTTCCTACATTCTGGTGCATTTTAATATTTTGTAAGATTACATCTTATAGCAGTTAATTCAATGGCTTACCTATGCAGGTATTTGACTGCCTACCTCATTATCGCAAGTAGGCTAGTTGGCATGTAAAACTGCTTCCATGATGCGGCCTACACAACGATTCACAATGAATTAATTTGAAAACCGTTTATCACCACAACTAGTAACCACCACAGTGGTTAAATAGTAAAGTAGTTTAAAATGATATCTGTACAGTTTTTGTGAGAGAATAACTCTGAGTTATTAAACCGAGAAGTAGGCTACTGGTGAATTTGGAAATATGCGCACCCACCGCGAGATCGCATCGCATTTTAAAATGTGTGTCGTTAGCTCTTAGATTTCTGTTGCTTGTCCTTTCGTGTTTGGGGTAACAAGGCTTCATAGTTCACTACCATAATCAGTCCAATTTAGCAACTTGTTTCCACAGTTGGCAAACAATGCTGACCTGCAGTGACAACTGACTTTGAACACCTTGCAGCTGTGCTGCATTGACAAAGCATTTGAAGGTGTAGCCTACCGCTGAACGTATCAGACCATACCATTTGGTAAAAAGGGAGAGGGATGAAACGACTATATAAAAAATTATTTGTGGGAAATATTATAGAATACCACAACAATTTGCGTAATTGAATAAATAAAATGAAATAGTTCATTTCAAAAACCTACTCAAGCCAATTCTGTTAAAGTAATACTGAAAGGGCCCCCTGTCAGTGCTGGGCCCTTAGAATCGTCCTGGGCCCTTAGAATTGATTCTCTACGATCAGCACAACCATGGCAGGCAAGGATGATGGAAACTACCTTATGCTGGTCTTCTTCACAGGGAGATCAGGAAAACATCGAGGGAAAACAGTCATTTTCCCACTTTAATATTTCACCCGATGACCAGGAGAGGACAGGGGAGTGGAGTACGAGCCAGGGATGACCAAGGATGACGTCAACAGTTGATTCTTCCAGGACCAGAAAAGAAATACTCTCGGTGTGTAGACCTCCCACTGTAGCTGGACAGGGCCTGTTTGATGGTGCAACAGTCCCCGGCAGAGTGGTTTGACTACTATTGACTGGACGTTGTACGGGGGTTGGCACTGGAACTTCCGGAGGCGGAGGCAGAGTGATCCCAAGATGAAATTGCCAGCGGATCCCGAGTCGATGAGGACGTTAGCTGAAACGCAATTAGAGAAAGCTGTAAGGGCGACCGGTATTAAGAGTGGGGACGAATCAGTATGATGCATATGAGTTGCACTCACCAAGGGTCTAGGTCAGGGCTATTCAATTGGCGGTCCGCGGGCCACATGCGGCCCGCACGCGGCCCAGATGCGGCCCGGACACGGCCCAGATGCGGCCGACGTGATTCATCACCTTGAAAACTAAAATATCTTCATCAGTCTCCAAAACTTAATATATACCTTATAATTTGCTGAATATTGATAAAAAGATAATATGTCCCCAAACTACGTCAATTTAAGTGGCATTAACACATTAGGAAATATTTTTTTAAGGTATTTTCCACTATTCATGCTCAATGGCGATTCTAAGCAAGTACATGCAATTCCGGTTTTGGCCACCAGAAGATTTTGGCGCTGTTGCGCAGCCCTTTTATTTATTTTTTAAGCCGGTTTCGTCTATTGATGCAGCATTTCCTCTTATGACAACTGTACTTATATTAGAGTCCTTGTTTACGTATTATTTAAAATTTTTCTTTTAGCCTACCTGTTGCAGTGCAAAATAAGTTCTGTGATAGTACATGTAGGGATGAATAATTCACTTTAAAAACAAAGTTATGGTATTAAAATATTCTATTCTGGTAATTTAAAAATGTAAATTTTGTAAATAAATATTTTGTAGCTATTGTTAACATGCAAAGTTATTGTTAAAACAAAGCAAATATGCATTTTTAATCAATATGTTGCGATTTGATTATTTGAAAATAGTGACCGCGAAAAGTGCGGCCCAGCTCAAGTTCTTGGATTCTAAATGTGGCCCCCTTGGAAAACTAATTGAATAGCCCTGGTCTAGGTGGATGTGTGGGGCATGCAGCTATGATGTGCCCTTCAGCACCACACAGTAGAGGCAGAGTCGTCGCTGGGTCAATCTCCGGCATCGCTCGGCTCTGCATAGGTTCCTCGTTGGAGTCTGGGGATGCGGCGAGGCTGCGCTACCAGCGATGGGCCACTCGGATAGACAGTTGAATGAAACGCTCAAGTCCTAGAGGGTCATCATAGGCAGAGAGATGTAGTCGGAAACTTGGCTCAAGACCCTGGCAATAGATGGTGAGTAAGGCTGGTTCATTACAACCACTGGCTGCTGCTAGCGTGCGTAAACGCACAGCATAGTCAGTAATAAAACTTTTCCCTTGGCAGATCTTTTGCAGTCGTTCTTGTACTAGACTGTCCCCTAGAGGTACTCCGAACACTTCTCGGAAGTGCGTGGTAAAAGCCTCCAATGACTGGGTTACTTGCCCATTTTGATTCCAGATACTTTCAGCCCACTGTAGAGCTTTTCCCGATAACAATGATATAGGCTATTCGGGCACCATCAGTGGAGTAACGCTGGGCTTATACTTCAAGTGCAAGCGAGCACTGCAGTAGGAATACACTACGACTCTCAGGAAAACCAGAGTAGGGAGTGGAGTGTACTACTGGGCCAGATGGCGCTTGCAGTAAAGGAGGAGCGCGCTTGATGGGAGCTGGAGTGAGAGCTCGACGAAGCACCTGGACGAGTTCATGGAATGAGTCAGGAGGTGGGTTTACGGACTGTGGGACCAGTGGATGGGGAGTCACGGTCGGTGGAACTACTGGTTGCGGATTAGACGGAGGCTGAACCGGCGGATGTTGACTTGCTGAATCCATCCTTTACATCGGTCTGGCCTTCGGTCACGGGCTCAGACTCAGAGAGATACTTTAGATGAAATCAGCAAAAGGTTTTTAATGAAATACTTGCACAGGGAAAACCAGTTCAGAGGAAACTGTTGCAGTGTTTAACAAACAGGCAGTCAAAACATAGAAGTTTTCAGGAAGAGTAGTCCATAATCCAAAGTTCATAGGCAAAAACACAGGAGATCACGAAAGAGTTCATACAAAAACAGGAGATCCAAAAACTGCCAAAGCTCAATGTCAGAAGGAGAAAGTCACTTAACTGAATCCAGGGAAAACACAAGAGAGAGAAACCAAAGGCAAAACGCAGAGAAGTCAACTTGTGTCGCTTGGAAGCCCACTGAGAACCGAGTCCGCGCTGTGATGACAACAAGGCCAGACAAGGAGTGAGAGGAGCTGAACTGCTTAAATAGCAGTCGGGTGGAGCAGGTGTTAGTGATTTAGTAATCAGGGGAGAGGGACCGTAGGACTTCAGAGGCAGGGGGCGTGGCCATAGGAGAACCTGGTGCAGACGTGACAATACCATTGTGATGGTTTATTTACAGAGAGGACGCACCTGGGGCGTATTTCACAAAACCAGAGTAAGTAGATCCAAGATAAGTGACGAAGACGGGGCTTGACCAAGCCTCTTCTAGGTAAACATGCTCAAAACGTTTCATGAACGTCAAGCACAGATGAGTTGAAGCAGCTAGGTCAAGCCGGGTCTAAGTAATTCTCTATGCACGCGTGTGCTCGTTTTTCAACAAACTCACTCACGGTGTGCATTTAAAACACGCATGTAATGAAATAGTTCGTGTGTAGAAAACAAGTGTAATTGCCTGACGCTAACAAGGAAGCGAACCTATTTAAATCAAAGACGGGAAATGAATTTACTTCAGCAAACTTAAGAGAGTAGGTCGTGGCAGCAACTCACTGCACAAATACGTGGCTCCCACGTGTGTTGGCGTCCTCATCTTGCAATGTGAAGTAGTTTATTTTTATTAAAAGGACGCCACTGAAACAGTATTACTCTACATCGTTTTTCTCAACGAATCTATGGCAGATATCTTGGCCAATGTGTCCCACATTTCTACTTTGGTAGCTTTCTTCTTATCATATGAATATTAACAATAAGCAATGATTAACATGATAAATTATAATTGTAAAATCTAATACTTTTTGCAAAATGGAGATTTTCTGACAGCTTTTCAAATTAATACAGTGGTGCAAAGTTTACAAATTATAGAGTCCTTTTAACTAGTGCTGTCAAGCGATTAAAATATTTAATCGTGATTAATCGCATTTTTACCGTAGTTAACTCATAATTAATCGCGATTAATCGCAAATTTCTTTCTATTATAAATGTCCCTCGATTTCTTTTTGTCCCATTTTTATTTATTTATTTTCATTTTAATGCTGTTATCAGCATTCATTGGTGTGGGTGAATACCAATTTTAAATAAAAGAAAACCCAGTTACAGCATCAGAAATTATTAACATGTTCAAGTACTGCCAGAGAGATGTTGATGTCTTTTATGTTGCTAGTTCATGTTTACAAAAAAAAAAAAAAAAAACATGGATGGTGGCCCTTTAAATTATACTAACCTATTTTAAAGAGGCTCAATGAAAATATGGCATTATGGTCTACATGAGTAAACCTACAGTACATTGCATGAGCATACCTTTAAAATGCATTTTGCCATATTGGCAATTGCCCTGCAAGAAGCTCTCATTTTAGTGACAAGGTCATACGTTCAGAATCAGGTAGCTATAGGCTATGCCTCTCCTTTGCACAAATTCTCTCTCTCAGTTGCGCTCCGACCTGTTTCACCTCTCTCACTCGCGCTGCAATTTTGAAACTTATATTAGCCTATTTGCGGGGTATTCAGTTCAAGAGAAGGGATTTCTAAGTGACAACATTAATCCTCAAGCTAGTTAACAACCTAAATATGCGAACATGCGAGTGAGCGTCAACGATTGTGTCGGTAAAATATTTGTTTTCACTGACATCAAATGACGCTCACACACATTATCTCTCTCAGTTGCGCTCCGACATGTTTCACCTCTCTCACTCGCGCTGCAATTTTGAAACTGATATTAGCCTATTTGCGGGGTAGCCTATTCAGTTCAAGAGAAGGGATTTCTAAGTGACAACATTAATCCTCTAGCTAGTTAACAACCTAAATATGCAAACATGCGAGTGAGCGTCAACGATTGTGTCGGTAAAATAGGCCTATTTGTTTTCACTGACATCAAATGACGCTCACAAACATTCTCTCTCTCAGTTGCGCTCCGACCTGTTTCACCTCTCTCACTCGTGCTGCAATTTTGAAACTGATATTAGCCTATTTGCGGGGTATTCAGTTCAAGAGAAGGGATTTCTAAGTGACAACATTAATCCTCTAGCTAGTTAACAACCTAAATATGCGAACATGCGAGTGAGCGTCAACGATTGTGTCGGTAAAATATTTGTTTTCACTGACATCAAATGATGCTCACAAACATTCTCTCTCTCTCAGTTGCGCTCCGACCTTCACCTCTCTCACTCGCGCTGCAATTTTGAAACTGATATTAGCCTATTTGCGGGGTAGCCTATTCAGTTCAAGAGAAGGGATTTCTAAGTGACAACATTAATCCTCAAGCTAGTTAACAACCTAAATATGCGAACATGCGAATGAGCGTCAGCGATTGTGTCGGTAAAATAGGCTATTTGTTTTCACTGACATCAAATGACGCTCACAAACATTCTCTCTCTCAGTTGCGCTCCGACCTGTTTCACCTCTCTCACTCGTGCTGCAATTTTGAAACTGATATTAGCCTATTTGCGGGGTATTCAGTTCAAGAGAAGGGATTTCTAAGTGACAACATTAATCCTCTAGCTAGTTAACAACCTAAATATGCGAACATGCGAGTGAGCGTCAACGATTGTGTCGGTAAAATATTTGTTTTCACTGACATCAAATGATGCTCACAAACATTCTCTCTCTCTCAGTTGCGCTCCGACCTTCACCTCTCTCACTCGCGCTGCAATTTTGAAACTGATATTAGCCTATTTGCGGGGTAGCCTATTCAGTTCAAGAGAAGGGATTTCTAAGTGACAACATTAATCCTCTAGCTAGTTAACAACCTAAATATGCGAACATGCGAGTGAGCGTCAACGATTGTGTCGGTAAAATAGGCTATTTGTTTTCACTGACATCAAATGACGCTCACAAACATTCTCTCTCTCAGTTGCGCTCCGACCTGTTTCACCTCTCTCACTCGTGCTGCAATTTTGAAACTGATATTAGCCTATTTGCGGGGTATTCAGTTCAAGAGAAGGGATTTCTAAGTGACAACATTAATCCTCTAGCTAGTTAACAACCTAAATATGCGAACATGCGAGTGAGCGTCAACGATTGTGTCGGTAAAATATTTGTTTTCACTGACATCAAATGATGCTCACAAACATTCTCTCTCTCTCAGTTGCGCTCCGACCTTCACCTCTCTCACTCGCGCTGCAATTTTGAAACTGATATTAGCCTATTTGCTTGGTATTCAGTTCAAGAGAAGGGATTTCTAAGTGACAACATTAATCCTCTATCTAATTAACAACCTAAATATGCGAACATGCGAGTGAACGTCAACGATTGTGTCGGTAAAATATTTATTTCCACTGACATCGGAGCAGCAGAGCAGAGTACAGACACATCTACACCCGTGTGGAGTGTGTGTGTGTAGGCTACTGTTGGTATGAGTAGCCTAGGTCCTAGGCTAAGCAGTAGGCCTACTTCAAGCCTAGTACAAACACAGGACATAGGCTACTGGAATGTCGGAGATATTTTTTTTCACATTCCATTGATAATGGCGGGTCAAATGCGTTAATCGCGCGTTAAAAAAATTGACGGCGTTAAAATGGGTTTGCGTTAACGCCGTTATTAACGCGTTAAACTGACAGCACTACTTTTAACACGAGAGGGTCTGTTTGGAGTGACAACTGACTGAACCAATGAGATACCAGAATTATCATCAGAATAAACCATGGAGGTATTAATAAACCTGGAGAAACATACCAAGTCCCGCCTCCCATTCATTCCAATGTGGAATGCTAGGCTAGAGAAATTCATCCAAAATTGAACAAAATTTTCAGTTGTCAAGATGGCGTTTCATGGAGCTCACTTCCGACTCCATTTTATTAGGCCAATGAGGGCCCATGTTACTAATGGAGATGAGGGCGGCACACACCTGATGTGCACAGGGAGCTCGTTAGCATGAGCTGAAAGTGTAGCATTAACCAATCAGCATATGTCAAATGGAGTCGGATATGATGTCATTTCTGGAAAATGGCGACGAGGAAGTGCAATGCTAATTGGCAAAGCTAATCAGCCAAATCCTGACCCCCTGGAATAAACTAAGCCAGGAACTTAGCCTGGTCAGGAGCAGGCTAGCTTCCAAGTATAAATTGCCATGGTAACTTATATGAGATCTCTTCTGTGAAACCAAGTCAATGCTATGTTCATCCAGGATAACCCAGTAAGCCTGTCTAAATCCCCTATCTTGGTTTTGTGAAATACCTCCCTGGCTGAAATAGCAAATTGTCTGTCACGTGAGCGTAATCGGGCAAGCTGCTCTGCATCTGCAAACAGCATCTAACTACATATTCCTTGGTACTGTATTTACAAAGACTGACCGTAAGAGCACACCTGTATATTGCATGGGGCAAATAATGGGCCCTATTTTCATGATTCATGGCGCATCGTCTGAAGTCTATGGCGAAGTTGACATTATGGTCGGTCCTTGAATGGTTTGCCTTAGTTATGTTGGAACGAGGACTGCATCTCTTATTGCATTGTGTGCCCATAAAATAGCATTTCCTTTTTATTAAGCCAATTAGGCCCCATGTTACTAACAGAGATGAGGGCGGCACAAACCTATGTCATACTGTAGGTGTTCATTGGTTGTTAATGCATGTGAACAGAAAGCACATGGACCCCCAGGGGGTCAGGATTTGGCCGGTTAGCTTCGCCAATTAGCATTGCACTTCCTCGTCACCATTTTCCAGAAATGACATCATCATCCGACTCCATTTGCCATATGCTGATTGGTTAATACTACACTTTCAGCTGATGTTAACGAGCTCCCTGTGCACAAACTTTTGTGGGTGTGCCCAGACTTGCCGTCTGTATCTCATCTCCATTAGTAACATGGGCCCTCATTGGCCTAATCAAATGGAGTCGGAAGTGAACTCCATGAAACGCCATCTTGACAACTGAAAATTTTGTTCAATTTTGGATGAATTCACTAGCCTAGCATTCCACATTGGAATGAATGGGAGGCGGGACTTAGTATGTTTCTCCAGGTTTATTAGGCGTGTTTGAGATGTAAAGCCGCCTACAGCCACCTTCAGCCGGCTGCAGCCAAGCGATGCATTGTGGTTAGACGCAGTGTCCGACTTCCGGCTGACTTCACCAAGCTTGTGAATGCGTCACCAAAATACGCCCACAGCACGTCACTCAAAACTCGCGGTAACAAGGCGCCTGCAGCCGAAACCCGCATCTCCTTTTCTCGGCTGCAAGAGGATGCATCCCACCCCCATGACGTAACTCATTATTCCGATTGGTTTGAAACTCCTCATGACAAATATGACACCAACCACGTTGTACTCACTGAAAATGGGCTTATTTGAATGAGCTGCTGCTAAGCAGTATGCAAGTTTTGCCCAATGAAATAGCCTTATTGCTCTCCAGCATGTCTTGGTTTGCCATCTCAAATAAGCATTTCATACCACATTACTATTTTTAACAAAACACCTTCAAACACAACTCTGTTCGTCTTGCATTGCAACAATTTATTAAGCAACATTATATGATTTATTTCGCCAGTTATCACGTTCATTTTAATGATGAAATGAGGGGATTCAAGCTGTTTTCAGTGCAAACAAACTTCCGCGATATCTCCTGACATCACGTCCATGTTCACGTGTGTTTGGCTACAGCCAGCTGCAGCTGTGTTGTCCACCTTATCCCCCATGCTTTTCCACTCCCACCGACGTATTTCCGTAGATCTCGCTGGCTCTGGCTACAGCCTGTAGCCATACCGACTCTGAACACGAACGAGCTTAATAATACCTCCATGACATGGACACACAGCACTCTTTTACTCTGCCCCTAATCTGAACCCATTGGTAGCCCATATTCTGCCCTTCCCACAAGTGGGTGTTAATTGTTCAAAATCTGTAGGCCACAGAGAAATCATCTACTCAATTCGCCATTTGTCACAACAGAATTAAGAAACAGGGGTGGACACACCGAGAAAGAGTGATTCAGATTTTGTGCATCTTCCCACTTTTTCTGTCTGAAGGGATCTCTCTGCAGAGACATCTAATTTACTTACTGCACAGTGACACTGATCTTAGACTTAGTGATACAGTAGCCATGACACTGTGGCATTGTGAACAAAGGCTCATGAGCATTTTGCACCTGCTCATCTCAGAGTGCCTCTTTAGAGTTGAGTTCTACACAGATCCAAATTAAAAAAGGTTCTAGTGGCAGATGCATTCCAATTCAGCAGTACGTTAATAAGTAATCTTGAGTTAATATCAAGGTAAATCTTTCATGAATGCAAGAATGTTTATTGTGGTAGTTTATTTAAAATTGTTACCCTATAGGGTATTTTATGTATATATTTTACATATGAAGAGTTCAGATGCAAAACCCCCTAAACACCATTTTTGTGAAAACTGAGTTAATGATATTGTTTGAATCCTGTATAAATCTAGAATATGTAAATGAAATGTTTTTGTGAAAAAATAAAATAAAACCTGCTCCCCGCCGTGTCTAAAATATCTATTTACAATCAAAACACTGTAAACGCCTGATAAAAAATGGCCTTTTTCTCAAAAAGTGGTCAAGTGCAGTTAGGGGGTTTTGCATCTGAACTCTTCATATAAGTCTTACTGTCATTACATTACCACCACACTCTGTGGATTTTCACAATAGTCCTTAGAATATGGTTTAACACCTAGTAGGTATATAACGGCATACTGTTTTGAATAAAAATAAAAATGTGAGCCTCGACTTGATGAATAGAGCCAGTAGTGATAAGAAATTATAAGAAGAGGCCCAGATATCAGTTAGAACTTCTGATATTTATATGGAATTATATGAAATTGTTTAAAGTTCAAAATCTGATTAAACTACTTCCCTCACACCTGGAAGTGTATAAACCTCCTGGCTCAATACCCACTTTGGTTTTTACAAGAACGATATATAGAGAGAGAGAGAGAGAGAGAGAGAGAGAGAGAGAGAGAGAGAAAGAAAAAAAAAAATGCTGTACATGTAAAGTCTTTTCTTTGAATTATTCTTTTATTTTAGTTGTCAGTTCAAGTCCTTTCGATTCACATTTAGAGGGAGTTGCTGTATGCTCCTTTTATATTAAGGAATTATGAAATAGTATATTTATTGGTGTTTACCTGAGAAATGTATTGCTGAGACAGACCGTAAGTTACACCAAATACAGAACTAGAGAAGTACATGTATATGCCATTCATGTGATTTACTGATGATTATATGTCTTCAGTAAATAAGAACTTATTTGACAGAATACATGAAAATTATGAGTTATGGCATTGTTATCCAGAGAGGGTCTATTTCAGGCATGACCAAAAGGCAGAATCCAGTCCGCATCTGGACACAAAAGTTGAATAAGTTGTATAAGCCTATGCATACACTACTGAATTATTTGAAGAACTATTTAACAATATTTAAAAATTATATATGCATTTATATTGTATCAATTGCTGCATGTGGGCTTTCAAGTTATAGACTACAGGTGCAAGACACGTCAGGTGTAGATTTGACCTAGGCCTCCACAAAACTGAAAACACACTGCAACAAAAACAGATTAAAGCACAGAATTTAATGAAATGGTGGATCCTGTAAACTTATAATTGAAAACCCCTGGTCTATTTGGTATTTGAAGTAGTTTCTGACAAACACAAAATGAACTTAACATGAATCTAAGAATGTTTTACAATATCAAAACATGGCAAAATCCCTGTATGTATTTGCAGGCCTGTACATTTTGGGCAGTCACACAAGATAAATAATGCATAACTAACCTACCAATCTTGAAACATAAAATGCTTTACAAAAAAATAACAATTTAAAAACTCTGTTTTAGAGAAGTTCTAATTGACATTTTGTAGTAAACAGGGCATAATTGGCATAAACAGGGTACATGGGCATACATATTTCATATCAGTCTGAAAGGGGAAGGAAGTATTCACCATAATCTAGTTTAAATTTTATTCTTACTAATTACTAGGACAGTTTATACATTAAGATGACAAGAATTTTGTGTTAAATGTTTTGAATGGCAAATGAAATGATTATGAACTGATTTCTGTTGATGCCAGCAGTTTTTACAGCTGTCTCTAAACCTAGGCACAGCATTGGTGTTAACATGATTTTTCAAATTATGGTGGTGATATCTTTTTCCTCAGAAGAATTTGTTGAAAATGTACTTTAAGTACACTAGAACCATATACCACAGGATTTAACAATGGTGCCAAAATCGCAAAATACAGGGACATAAACACTGCCATCTCATATGGAAACTGGGTTGCCTTTATGCGCACTTGGATCAGCTCAAAAATACCACCAAAAAAATAATTCATAACTGACAACAGATGTGGTATGCAAGTTTGAAGTGCTTTCTTTTGACATTCCCTGGATGAATGTATACAGATCCTAAGAATCTTGACATATGAAAACAAAATGACAAAGAATTGTGGGAACATAAACACACCTAAGAGAACAATCCCAACAAAGTTATTTACAGAAGTGTCAGTGCAGGAAAGTTTAATTAGATCATAATTTGTACAGTGAGTTTTGGCAATAATATTACCACAAAAGGACAGACGAATTGTAAGAGTTAAATACATTGCAAAGGAACAAAAAGGGAAAAGCCAGGCCACAGCAATTAAAATTTTAACTTTTTGTTGTGACATTTTGGTATGATAGTGCAGGGGGGTACATATTGCTACATATCTGTCATATCCCATTATAGCAAGTACCATAAGTTCAACAATACAAAAAGTGTGCAAACAATATATATGAAGAAAGCAATTTGACAAAGAAATTGTGTATGATTGTGTAATGAGCTTACTCATCATATGTGTCAGTAGAGTTGTGCTTCCATATATTCCATTACAAGCTAAATTACAAATAAAAATATACATTGGCTCATGTAAGGTTCTTTCCTTACACACTATTGCAATTATGGAAGTATTCAAGACAATAGTTACAATGTAAATTAGCAGAAAAAATGTGAAATATAAATATTTATGTTGAGCCATTGGCTCATAGTTTACCAGTATGAGTGTTGTAAAAGTAGATTGATTCTCCATGATTCACTGCAAACAAGCATTGAGTTTCATTAGTGAAAGTACAAGCAGTTCTCTTAAACACTGTATGTTTAGAGGAAAGGAAATATTACCAACAGTAACTCTTTCTTGAAAATTCACAATCAGTATTGTATTGCAGCAGCATATAATAGTTACCTGTGTTATTCAGTTGTACTCTGCATAACAAAGCAACTTCCAGGCGAGAGAATGAGAATGCAGAATATTAAACAAGAGGGTCTATTTATATGCAGAATGGGAAACGTTTTTAGCCCTGGTGGACTAAATCATTTGAGGACATCAGCTATAACCAATGACTTAGTTTTTAGCCAATGACTTAGATTTTAGGCAGAAAGTGCAGTAGTCTGAAGTGTCAACCAATCACAAGTCAATCACAATCACAACCATCCCCCCCAATACAGTTTTATTTGCCATTATGTTGAGCTAGCTGAGCTATCACTACGCTGAAAAAAATAGTTCCAGATTGTTCAAAATACTACATAAAACTTGTCAAGAACTGTATTTCACTACTTGTTTTGTAACATTATAGGACAGCACTGACCACTCTGTGAATAGCATTATTTGAAAAAATGAACATTTAAGGTTGTTCTAAGGGACAAGCCATTCCGAACAGGCGGGGGATTCTAAATGAGCCAAATAGCCAAGACAGGATCAATCATCAATATTTTGGTGTCAGATCATTCTATTCCATCCTAGACCCCCTAGAAAAGAGGCTAAAAGTGCTAAAACCGAGCTTTTCCTTTAATATGTTGCTCAACCTATTAATTATATTTGGACATATTCATACTGTAGAGTATACACTCACTATGGCTAGGCAGGGGCGCTAAAATAGTGTGCACATACTGGGCAGACATCAGAGAACTTGGAGTGAAGTTGCAGATACTTCAAAAATTGGGCACATAGACACATGTAGGCTACTCAAGGATAGGCTGGACACTGTAAAGCCGGAGCACTTTCGAATCAGACAATTTTGCCTAGCACCTAGCACAGTAGCCGGTGAAATTAACATTGGATGTCAATGGGCGGCTCCGACAAAATAGACTTGAATCGTAATTCACAACCGACGGCGGAAGAGTTCGGCGCTGGTGTGCGGGGTTGCATTGAAAACAATGGAATCGAATGTTGGAAGCGGAGGGCTCCGCACTGTGTCGGAAGCGGTGTGCGGAGCCCTTAAGACTGTAAGTCAATAGCCTGTTGTGCACTCACTCTATGGCCTACAGCAGCACACATTTTGCCATTTAGGATCTGCTTCAATAGTCTGGAATCACAAATATTTTTCCATACCATCTTTCTTGTTTTCCATACTTTTCCAGACCTGGAAAATACTAAAATCAAATTCCATACTTTTCAAGACTGCGTAGGAACCCTGGCAGACACATCTACACCCGTATGTGAGTGCGTGTGTAGGCTACTGTAGGCATGAGTAGGTCCTAGGCTAAGCAGTAGTCCTACTTCAAGCCTAATACAAACACAGGACATACTGAAACATTGGGAGGTGTTAGAATGGTGGAGATATTTTTTCACATTCCATATTTAGATATTGGCGGGTCAAATGTGTTAATCATGTGTTAAAAAATTGACGGCATTAAAATGGGTTTGCGTTAACGCCGTTATTAACATTTCAGACCACTCAAAATGTAACAAATGTTTTAGGATCCCTTTCAGTTGAAGTCTCTGTACACACTCCTGTACAGTAGGAGGCATTATACACCAAAGAGATGTGATCTGCCAATAAATCAGAGAAGAGAAATTTACTTTAAAAGTCACAATTCCAGATTTAGCTTGTTAAGTTGACAGACTGCAACATTCTAACTCACTTGACTGACAAACACATATAATTCTCTATTATACAAATACATCAAAAATTACAAAGGTAGGACATTACGTTGAAATGTTACATTAAGCTACATGAAAATTCTACATTATACTAATAGTTCACATCATTAATTTCACATTATTAAACATTAATGTTAAATGAACAATGAGGTGGCTAACATTAACATTTTGTCGATTTGAACCTTCTAAAGCTTTCAATCCAATTGCATTGAAAAAGGGACAATAGCTCCAAAAATTCCGAACTCTATGATTACCTCTGCTGTTGAAAAATTGTAGTGCAGTATGCCCAAGAGTTGTTGTAGCACACTGATTACGCTATTACTGTAAAAGGAGGGGAATCAGAATTTTCGATGTTAAACCTAATTTCCAAGTAAGCTTGAGTGATAACTATCAGTGGAGACCATTTTCAGCACATTTCATCCAGTCCTTCTAGCTGCCGAACTTGCTGGTGCTAAGCTAGTGCAAGTTAATGGACACCCCTAGCTAGCTAATAAAAAGTCTTGTGAACTCCACAGTACACCCAAGGCATATAAATTATAATGCCAGGCTATCAAGGTAAATGTATGTATTGAAATAAAACAACCCTTCTATTGCAATGTATTACTGTCTGGGCAGCAGTGTATGTTAATGTGAATGATTGTGAATGAGAGAGAGAGTGTGTGAGAGAGAGTGTATGTGTGAGAGAGAAAGCACAGGTGTTGCGAGTGAATGACAGAAAGTATGTGTGAGAGAGTGTGTGTGTGTGAGAGAGAGAGTGTGAGTGTGTGAGAGACAGAAAGCACAGGTGTTGTGAGTGAATTACAGAGAGTGTGAGGGAGAGAGTAAGAGAGTGTGAGTGAGAGAGAGTGCGTGTTTGAGTGTGTGAGTGAGTGTAAGAGAGTAGAAACAGCTTTTGCAAGTGAATAAGAGTGTGAGTGAGTGCTAGAGTGTGAGTATGAGAGAGAGTGTATGATGGAGAGTGTGTGTGTGTGTGAGAGAGAGAGAGAGAGCACAGCTGTTGCGAGTGAATGACAAAGTGTGTGTGAGGGGAGAGTGTGTGAAAGAGAGAGAGTGTGTGTGAGAGAGTGTGTGAGAAAGAGATCACAGCTATTGCATGTGAATGAGAGAGTGTGTGTGTGATAAAGTGTGTGAGAGAGTGAAAGCACAGGTGTTGCGAGTGAATGAGAGAGGGAGTGTGACTGAGATAGTGTTAGAATGTGTGTGTGAGTGTGTATGAATGAGAGTGCGTGAGTGAGTATGTGAGAGACTGCACAGCTGTTGCAAGTGAATGACATGACGTGAATGTGATGGAGAGAGTGTGAAAGAGGGAACGAGTGAGTGTGTGAGAGTGTGTAAAGGTAGAAACATACCCGACGTGTCTGCTGGTGTGCGCGCCATCGGTGACGTCACATGTTTGCACAAACTCTTTATACCTGCCGCACGACCAAATTCGACAGAAGCGCCATTTTGGCATTATTCTCCCAAACACCAGATGGTGCTATACAGCGAAATCGCATAGGCTAGTAATTTACAGGCAGTGAGTTAAGCCTGTGCTTGCCTTGTTTGACTATACTTAGTTATGGATTAAATTTATGGATTAAATAAACATGATAAGTATCTCCAAGTTTCTGGTGAGTGTTTGCATACAGTAGTATTGCATGCAGTATATTGTAGGCATGTTTCAGTCTGTTTCAGTCTGTAAAAACGTTGTGAGGGATGTTAGGACGGACGGATGACTGGGCTAAATTTAGCTTAACAATCAAGGTTTTAAAAACATTTCATCCATGCTTTAAGATGTTCATGCATTAGCTGAAGATATAGTTATGTGTCAGATAGCAGGGTGATGAACGCTTCCTGGCAGAAGAGGGTGAAATAAGCTCTCATGCATCTCGGTGTAGTTGCCTGTTGTTATGAATGGCCCAGCTGAGTGGCGCGTAGGGCTGGCGCGCGGCCAGTTACAAAATGTATGGTGCGCACAACCTCGCGAAATTCCCCTGAAAAATGTTGCGCGCCTCATGGCAGAACTATTTGTAATTACATTCTCTAGTTACAAGTCAGATTTAGTCAGGGCTTGTGCAACTCACATCACCAGTTTGAATTACAAACTTTTGGTTTAATATTAGAAGGTTACAGTTGAAGCTTTTGTTTGACTGTAAGAGGACTTTTTTATGACTGACATTCATGTCCGTTAACCTCCAAATGCTTTGTGTGAGGTTTTTTTTTCTTGGAGCCAGTGTAACCAGAAGTGAGTGAGTCGCATTACTGTAAATATGTTCATGTGCAAGGAGTCTGTTAATTCTGTACAACAGCACATCCCTTAACCAGTTACCATTATTTAAATATTTGAAGTTTTGAAATATAAACCTTGTATTTTTTTGAAGGGTTAATATCCTATATACAGTATCGTCTTGGTCAATACCTATAACATTCTCCTTTGAAAGTCAATGAATAAATACAGGCCAATGAAAGCCAAATTTGTATATTTTTATTAACCAGATCAATACATTCTTATTCACTTATTTTGCGTAATAAGTCTAAACTTTAAATGAGTGGTAAAATACAATTATTACTCACATCACCAGTACATGTCAATACCATGAATAAGATTTTACAGTGAGGTATCCACTAGTCAGAATATTACCTTTTTTGTCTGAACACTGCTTTTCGGATCTGCGGAAGTTGAAGTCCATAAGTTACTGGATTTAATAGTGGAGGGATAATCAAAAATTGTGTAGCAAATATGTTACGCACATGAACTGACAGGTTTTCAGAACCAATCCAACTGTATGATACATCAAACAGCGAGGTTATGATAAAAATTGTGATAACTAAAATATGTGGCACACAAGTTTTGGTAAATTTTGCTCTACCCTCACTGGATGAAATACAAACTCGAACAATAACAGCATAAGAAATTAAAATGAGAAGAAACTGAATAAGTTGACCTGTAATTAGTACCATGCTCCATATTTGGTTGGCTGTGGCTTGCAAACAACCCAGTTTTAATATTGAAGGATTGTCACAGAATAGTTTTCGAATATGAGATCCACAAATTGGTATTCTAAGAGTTAGAATAAGAGATATTACTGATGACAAAAGTGGATAAGCCCAAGCCACTACAAGCAGTTTAACTACAGCACGTGGACTCAAAATGTTGTGGTATTGCAGTGGTCTGCAAATGGCCACATACCGGTCATAAGACATCACTGTTAAATTTGTAATTTCACACATTACAGATGTGTAGATCACATAAGCCTGTACTACACACCAACTGTAGGTTATTGTGTGAGTATCAGATTGCAAGTCCAGTAGAAATTTAGGGTAAAAACCCACAGTTCCATATAGACCATTCACACATAGATTAGAGATGAAAATGTACATAGGCTCATGGAGGCTTTTCCCCATGATCACCGTTAAAATCAGAGTGACATTGGCTGTGATGATGAGGATATACAGAACAAATGCTAACAAGAAGTACACAGGCTTGTAAACTGATCCCTGTAGTCCAGAATGAATAAAGAATTTAACTATAGACAAGTTTTCCATTATCTGAGTATTCATTTATGTATTAAAAACTTTACAGACTGTTGTAACATCACATGATAAGATACACTGTACCTTTGAAACATAGAGACATACAATGATAACATCCCATATTTAAGTATGAAAAGTATTAATCTTAAAAGTAGGCCTCAGATAATATGCATTGTCTGCCCTCTGGTTTGTTGTGGACCCAGCCTCTACGGATTAACAGAGAAAAGCATGCACAAGTGAAATGCAAACCACAATATTTATAACTCCAGATTTTGAAGAGGTGGAGTTTCTGTGCATCTGAAGTCTGTGCATTTCCAGCAAATTTCTGGCAAAAAAAAAAAAAAAATAGTCTATGCGCTCATACAGTAAATTATTTAATTGTACGGCCCATTAACAGAATTACATGTAACTTGGTGTGCATCCGGAGGTTATCATAATGATCCTACACCTCTAAGGTTGTGCAGTTTTGACCAGGTTATTGTTGCGAAGGGAGAGAACAGTGACCCCACTTGGTCTCGAACCTGGGTTTCCGGGGTGCTTAACGTGCAATTACCACAAAGCCAAAGAGCCAGGCTTATTAGTATGGCAGTCAGAGCGCATAGATAACAACAACTCATTCTTGGTGCTGTACATGATATTAGTGGTCATGGGATGGGTTAACATGGCCCCTAAAGACAAATATACCAAAAACATTTGGTCATCGTAGGTCCTGCAGTTC
The DNA here is from genome assembly GCA_027497455.2 of Sardinella longiceps. Taxonomy (NCBI): domain Eukaryota; kingdom Metazoa; phylum Chordata; class Actinopteri; order Clupeiformes; family Clupeidae; genus Sardinella; species Sardinella longiceps. Next base: position 1,754 of record JAODXP020006721.1, on the reverse strand, counting down.
TCAAGATATTCACAGATAACTGCCTGGCCACCTGCTGAGCAATTGGTGTAAGATAGTCATAAATCAGTTGGCCCCCCATGAACGAAATTTCACAAAACTTGCATTTGGAGAATATCATAATGATCCCGCACATCCAGTTTCATGCAGTTTTGACAATGTTAGGCAGAGATACCAGGCATGGGCCTTGAAAACAAATGTACAAAAAAACTGGTGCTTCTGGGCCCAGGACTTCTCGAGATATTCCAAGAAAACTGTGTCTGCCCTACCCTCCTTTCTGCGGGTCCAGTCCAGCAGGGGGTTGACTAATGATTCCATCCCTGCCAAGTTTCATGACCCTGGTGAAAATAATTTAAAAAAAAATCCAGAAGAATCTGACTGAACCTACTGTATGTGCCCGCCGATTTGCTGCTAATGTGCTAATCTGTCTTTTGAAACAGAGCTCTGAGTCAAGAATGACACCTAGGTTTTTAGCATGTGTCTTAACATATAATAGGGAGAGAGGTGAGCCAACATCTCAGCAACTGCAGATCTGTTTTTTGTGACAGTTCCCAATCACATTAGACTAATCATAGCCATAAATAAAAGCAAAACATTTGCCCCAGTAAGTAGCAATTTATGTATGCAATGCATATTACAGATTATAAAAAAATACAATGTAAATAATTTGTCTTCAAGTACACAATCGGTCTCGCAACTCAGGCCGCAGAAAGAACCTTGATTAATAACAGTCAATCACAGCCAATTCAGATATAATTTTGCCCAATATATTTCCTGAAGTAAGTTCATAACTTCATAATTCTTGGCCAGGAATGTTCAAATTGCTAATGTTTTATATGTTAGTTGTTGTTATTAATCGGTCGACGTTCAGTTTCAGAAATGGTGTTGCATGAAACAAGCTGGGACAATGTGTAATACTGTGATCCTTTCCATTTTTACGTACACCAGACAAACTTTTATTGGATAGGCCTAAGCTCAAACAGAAGGCGTACAACTTCAAAGAAATAGCACACCCTACATGAAAATGCATCACATTGGTGCAACAGCAGTAAATAATTCATACTGGACACCATATGACAAAACACACTAAAATACACTGAATGCATTACGTGGCAGATGACTTTAGGGTTGAAATCTCCTGGAAGGCGGGAGATGGGTTATAAATGGCTGTCAAAATTTTAATTAAAGGCACACAGAAACCATGCTCACTAAATCTTACTCTAAAATAGATGTATGGTGACATCCTCCACTCATCATGCATGCAAAGTCAGTCAAAATGCCGTTCCTCTGTAATGCCAGCTAACGCTAATACAAGCAGGCATATCAAAACAAAGCCAAGTCAATTAGGTTTCATTTCCGAACTAAATTATGGGTGGAACAAGGCTGTTATCTTTCAAACTACTTCTGCAGGCTGAAATGAACAAGATTTAAACGCCAATTAAGAGACGCTGTGTTCGGCGAAGCCCGCCATAAACACATAGAGTGTAGTGATTAGATGTCGCCAACAGCATCATCCAATCAAATTCCCTATGGCTTGCCCCCTAAAGTACTTTGAAATGGCCCTGCTTGAACAAACACACCCTAAATACCTAAAGGTCTCCTGTTTCTTTTCTCTCTGTCCTTCCACACACACACACACACACACACACACACACACACACACACGTACCACAATGAAAAAGTTCTGAAGTATTCAGTATGCTACATCCCTGGGTTTTGTCCTCTAGAAGTAGCCCTGCCCTTGTCTGACATCTTAA
>JAODXP020006717.1:0-62586 GCA_027497455.2 Sardinella longiceps | reverse complement strand
CCATGTTTATAGTTTAGGTTGAAATTCTATCTGCTGTATGTGGTAACACAGCAGACAAAACCAAACCAAACTGTAGTTTACATGTACACACTGCCCCTATAAATATTGCCGTTGCAACAGGACAGGCAAACCAGGCAATTGCCAGGTGGCCCCAGGCTGAAAGGGTTCCTCAAGATTGACTGTTTTCAAGTCAAGTCAAGTCAAGTGTATTTTATATAGCGCATTTTAACACAACTCATGTTGATCCAAAGCATTTTACAGTGGAAGGGGGACCTCACTAAACACCACCAATGTGTGTTGCACCCACCTGGGTGATGCAGGGCAGCCATTACAGTCGGCGCCAGAATGCTCACCACACACCAGCTTGAGGTGGACAGTGAGGGAATGGACAAAAGAGAAGGGACGAGTGGGGGGATAATTAGGGGGCCAGATTGAATGAGCAATTTCCTGCATTCTGTTGTATTTTTAACAGCAAATTTTGCCAACAAAAATCAACACTTTTCACAATATTTGCCAGCATGTTGAGCCTGCCTCTGACTCACTCTCATTGAGATTGAGATGGATTGACTATTGGTCATTTTCCCTATCAACAATTTTCTTTTTTCTTTAATGTTTTAATTCAACTAGTGGTCTTGTCATCATTTGAATTTTAAAAACTACATTTGTCTGAAAACACCATTTTATGACAATACTGAACCTAAAATACTAGACAAATTCGATTTTCGAATAATATTCGAATACTTGTCATCGATTTTCGAATAGTGTTTTTACACAAAATTCCCATCCCTAATACACACCAGAAATAGGCTAGGCCTGATTCACTATGTTTGCTATTTCAAGCAGTGACAGTCAATAATAGGCTTATCATGAAAACTCATTCTTGACAAGGAGCTGTGTTTGAATGAGCCTAGTCATTAACATTACATTAAGATAGCTTGATACATATCCTAAAACTGACTAGATCAGGGGTCTCAACACAAATGAGCTGGGGATCACTATACGGTCAACATTATTAAATATGTTATGAATATTAAATATAATCTATTACTATTTTGATCTTGAGACAACATTTCTGGCACCTGTCCTGACAAACACTTAGTTAAATGTTATAGGCGGTGGGCCGAGGCTTCGTATCTGCTTGTTTTTTTAAATCAGTAGTGGAGAACCCAGCTTTTTTTATGTAGTATGTATGATTTATTTTAAGCAATATTCCACTTGTTGCCACTCACACTTCTGTTGCTGAACCTTAAAATAATTGTTTTATTCACCCCGTGTGGTACAGGAAATGCAACGGTTGTGTAGCCAATAGCACAACAGGATTTTGACGTGAGCATTCGCAAACCTATCAGATTTCGCTGTTCGAATCAGCTTTAAAACGTATCTTCCTTACACTGCATACGAACGTCAAGTCCTCGGTTTTGTGAGCGTAAGTAGCTATTTAATATCTATGGAAGCCCATTTCCGCCAGTGAAAAAAAAAAAAGTGGTCAGAAAAAGTCAAAATTTTGAGATAAAAAGTCAAAATTTTGAGATAGGAAAGTCAAAATTTTGAGATAAAAAGTCAAAATTTTGAGATAAAAAGTCAAAATTTTGAGATAAGAAAGTCAAAATTATGAGATAAAAAAGTCAAAATTTTGAGATAGGAAAGTCAAAATTTTGAGATTAAAAAGTCAAAAATTTTGAGATAAAAAGTCAAAATTTTGAGATAAGAAGTCAAAATTTCGAGATAAGTAAGTCAAAATTTTGAGATAAAAAGTCAAAATTTTGAGATTCAAAGTACGCATGTCTTACAGTCAATATCACGATCACTTGGCTTGAGTCACAGGCAATGGAGTACATTGAGGAGTATTTTAAACGTGGCTTTACCACAAATGAAATTCTTGATTTGCTTTCCGTGTCCCATGGAGTTGTATTAAGCAAGCGTACTCTTGAGAGGTTTCTCAGTAAGAATAATTTATGGCGACGGAAGAATAAAACCGACGAAGCTGAGGTGGCAGCATTCATTGAACAGCAGCTGCAAACATCTGGTCAATGTCATGGATATCGATGGATGCATCAAAAGTGTTGGCTAAATGGGATTGTCACTGACCGAGAGACCGTTCGAATATTGTTGCGATTACTGGATGGTGAAGGTGTTGATCTGAGATCACGAAATAGGCTACGACGACGTGTTTACCACAGCTGTGGTCCCAACTACGTCTGGCACATTGATGGCTACGATAAGCTTAAACCATTTGGAATAGCTATCAGCGGATGCATAGATGGATTCTCAAGAAAGATGATATGGGTTGAAGCGTATAAAACAAACAATGATCCGATGGTCATCGCTGGATACTTCATGGATGCCGTAATCAAAGCTGGTGGATGCCCTTCCAGAATTAGACTTGATTTAGGAACAGAAAATGGCCATGTAGCTGATATGCAGCGCTTCCTCTCAGAAAATACAAACAGTGTAACTTTGGGTCCAAGCACGGCAAATCAGCGAATTGAACGTTGGTGGCTGATCTTGCGAAGCCAGTGTGTCCAGTTCTGGATAGACCTATTTGACAAACTGCGCGAAGATGGCTTCTTTACAGACAACTTCTTGGACAAAGCCTTGATTCGGTTTTGTTTTCTTCAAATAATTCAGGTAGGCCTTTACATTTTATATATTGCATTTTCTACAATAATGTAATTCTATTCGACTAATAGGCTATTAGTGATTTAGTAGCGCGTAAGATAGTGAATGCAGTTTACGCATCTCCGAAAGTTCGGAAATCACGCACTGAAAATAAAGGCCCATCTCTAAGCAACATCTAAAGCCAAGCGTTTTTATGCAGATGTAATTCTTGTTGATGTTTTACATTTGGTTAAGCCATCATCAATTTTCGTATGAATGCTTTGTAGGCCACCGTGTTGGTAGGCATCACGATCACCCTGAAGCCTGCATGCGCAATGGACCAGGGGTGCGTTTCTACAAATGTTAGCTCAATCGTTGCTAAACGATGGTGGTGCGAGACTGGTACGACACAGAGAACGATCCAGCTGCGACTGTGTCTAGAACACCTCGCTCCTTCATCGCATTTGCCCATATCGTTCGTTCACGGGAACGAAGTCGTTGTTGAAGCAGAGAGAAATACTATTGGTTGAGATGTGTTAGTCTATTTTGCCAGCACCAGTCTGCCTGTATAGGTTGTTTGTTGTCATTATGGTGAATTTATTAAAAAGTCTGCCCTGAATTTGACATTAAAAGTCATTTTCATCCAAGCATTGTTTAATTTAAGCTAAAGATTGCTTTTATCGAAATATGAATGCTTGTCTAAATTCATCAAATGTCCCTATTGAATATGTCCTGCCAATGGTCTCGTGGTAGCGCTTCAGACTTGTCTTGGCAAGGTTAAGTGTTCAATTCTTGACGGATGCAGTAGCTTGTTCTGAATATGATTGTTTGTCTAATTAGACTTATATCAAATGTCTTTAATAGCCTAGCTCTGTCTAATCAGTGGTCCCGTGGTAAAGTGTCAGACTCATTATTGAAAGGTTGGGAGTTCATATCTTGACGAATATGTCCGCATTTGTTGTTTTTAAAGCACCCTTGGTTTTCTTGCCATCGTGGACAAAATGCATGTAGTTTACTTTCAAAAAGAGAGCGGGCTTTTAAAGACATTTATTGAGGAGTTGTTCTAAAAAACTGATGATTAAGAAAAAGCTCAAGAATGAACCCCGGCCGCCTGCGTACTAGTCCACGTCGGTAAGTTTGATCCACCGACGTGATTATGCTTTAATGAGACATGACACCTGTTTACTCTCTGATAAGGAGCAACTCGGTAAATGGACAGACCTAGGCCTACCAATCAAATGCCTGTCGGAATGAGACAGAATACAGCTGGAAAGTGCAGTCAAATGCCTCTCTCATTTCCCCTCCTTGAAGGACATAGTCTAGGCTACAAATATTTTTTGCATCAGAAAGCAAACTTTCTGAATTGTGTTTAGGCAACTCATTGGCACCATATACAGACAAGTTTTTTTTTTTTTACTGCCACCGGCTGGAACGATGAAGAATTACCAAACGATGGAGGGAACGACTGCTCTCAGGCAGTCGTTCCCCTGAGCGAGATTTGCGACCATGAGTACGATTGTCTGAGCGATGGTTCGCAAATTTTCCTTTGTAGACACACCAAACGTGCGAGTGAAAGGACGAACGATCCAAACCACCGTCGTTGTTAGCCAACGTTGCTTTCTAGAGACGCACCCCAGAGTAGCCTACGTTGGCCTATCAACTGGATGAAAAGTGGGACTGATTAGGCCTACAAAAATTGGCAATTTCTGAAGCATGCAGCACTCCTCCTCCCTTCAAGCCTATACCGTGGAGTCGCTTTATCACAATTTGTCAGTCAGGAGAGCATTATTTTGCAATTTTGACACTGCTTTAACTATCACAGATTTCCCATAAATATTGGCTATAACAAATTGACTAGACTAGATTTTAATAATCCCAGAGGGAAATTCATATCTCCAGTAGCCCTGTATTAGTAGATACACATAGGGACATAAAAGACATAAAAAAACGTTCCCCCCTTCAGGGAGGTGCTGTACAGTCCAATAGCTCTGGGGATGAAGGATCTTTTGAATCTGTCTGTGCTACAGTTGGGAAGAAGCAGCCTGCTGCTGATGGCTGATGATGGTGGAGTGTACTGGATGGCTGACATCTACCAAGATAGTTCCATGCCTATTACAGAGCTGGCACGCTTGATCTGCTTCTCCAGCCTTGCAGAGTCCTGTTTTGTCAAACTGCCACCCCAGCACACCACAGCATAGAACAGCACACTGGCAATCACTGACTAGTAGAACATGGTCAGGAGTTTCCTGCAATGTTGAAGGATTTAAGTCGCCTCAGGAAATACAGCCTGCTCTGACTCTTTTTGACTAGATGGTTTGAGTTGTCTGCCCAGTTCAGTTTATTGTCCAGCATGCAATCATCAAAATCACGGTATATTTTCACTACTGACACACAGCTTTTTATCATGGAGAAGTAGTCTACACACTACCCTTATAGATGCCCTATTAAGCACATTCTTAATAATTGTTACATATGGCATAACACAAGTGACTTGCTAAAAAAGAGTGTCCCTCCCCAGCCCTAGCCCAGGGCCCCTACTACTGGTTCCTGAATAAAGAATCTTAGCCAACTTTGCCTCCCAATTTAACCCCCAGCTCCTATATTTTGTCGACGCCCATAAAACCATTTTAACCACTCACTCTTAAATAATCAGGATACTATAACTAATACAGAATTTATGCTGATTATTTTGTCTGATCTCTAGGAAGAAGTTGATGCAGTTGTATCGACATGGAATGACCACAGAGTCCGTCAAGTCCACAATTCTCGTTCGCCTCATGGACGTCCCTCCATATTACATGCAGTCCCTCAGCTGTACGGAGGCAGAGACTGTTTGCAGAATGTGGACCTGGAGAAAGTTGAAGTCTGCCTTGAAGAGTGTACGTTTAAAGACTTTCCATGTGATGAGGATGTGTTTCACATTTGTGTGGACCTAATGTCAGAGCATAATCTGTCATTAACAAGTGATGTGTTTGAAACAGTTAACCTGTATCTCACGCTCAGACAGCTGATAAACAATGATCTTGGTGTAAATGATTAATTTCACTGGACCCGGTTTTGTGTCACCAGTTGTAAGATATGATAGTACATTATTCAAGCACCCTATAACATCCACAACGAGACACATATACTCATGGTGTCAAGATTGCCATCATCACGGACCCATCAACAGGCATAGGCCATTTCATGTTTTTACTTTTTTCCTTTGTGTATTTTAGGCTATTCACAATTGGCGATATTGCTGTGTAATTGATTGCCAATTCAAATATGTATATGGGCAATTCCACGGAAAAGTAAACCTCACCTTAAAACTTCAAGTCTCACCTACATGGACATACAAATTCTTTCAGAAAACTTCCAATACAAAAAAGTATTGTCTCTATGTAAATATTCAACTGAGCAAGTTTTGAAAGGATATCTGTTTGTTAAATTTTTTACCCTATTCAGCTATAATGTAAGTCTATGGGGGGGCTTATAATGGGCATAAGTGGGTGATAACACACACAAAGCTGCTATATTATCAGTCATTTTTCATTGTTGTATTACTATTTCTCTCGTTACAAGTTAAAATCTACCATTCACAATTGTTCTGTATCGTTTTGGAGGGTTTTTCCAGACGTCACGTCCATAACGTCACATCCATAACGCCATTTCTCCCAATGAAAAACAACTTTTTTACATTTACATTTGAAATTAAGTCTTTCTCTGTCTTTACTGAGGTGTTCTGTTTGGTATGAATGTAGTAATATTTACATTTCTCTAGAAATTTCACACACTTCACAGCAAAAACTACATTCTCTCAAAAGTTTGTCCGTTTTTCGTCACGTCCATAACGCAAATTGAAAGGCTCATATTCTTATGATGCAAATCATGATATTATTTTTTTCTGTTTGCCTGTATTCAGCCATGGAGTTTGCAGAAGAATATGAAAAAAATTGTGAAATACTGCTAGGTTTGCAGAGGTTATGTGGCCTTTTTTTCATCAATAATGCACGAAAATGTCACGTCCATAACGCTGGAATTGCCCATATATTTTTTTACTTGTAATACCTGCTTGAAAAGATATAGCTTCTTATTTTCACATCGAAAGTATTAGTAGTGAAGTTATTTTGATGTACTAGCATTCAACATTTGCCAAAAAAAAAAACAGTAAAAATGTTTTAAAATGGGTTTCAACTGAATTATTTATTCAGATACTTACACGCTCACAATACAAAACAATGTGATTTCATAGGAACTGTAATGCTACCTTAAAATCTTTACAGAAGGAAGCTTTCAAAAGTATTGTTTTTGTAAACAACAACAGAGTAAAACTGTGTTTGACACATGGAATGTAAACAAATAGTCATACATTGGTAATTCTGACTAAAATCCATGACATTGAAAGTGAAATAACTGGAACTGGAATTTTCTGCGGATAACTCTCACAGGCATACAAAAAACAATCAATGCAACTGTAGGCCTAATCCATTATTGAAAGACATTTTGTTTCCTCCCTACAGGACACAACAGGTATTTCTCAATTCTCTTTAGCATTCCACTTCAACCCAAGTTCATGCCACTTAAAGTGTGTAAAAAAAAAAAAAAAAAAAAAAAATGCTGAAAAAAACAAAATACACGTGGTAAACAGCTGTTATACCTCCTTGAAAGGTTGTTCCTATGGACTAAATTTCTACAGAATATCCATTACCCATATGTTGCTTTCTAAGATTTTGTTCAATTCACTTCTAAAATCCGGGTAGCTGTCATAAGTCACTGGTAACTCTAGGTAACAGCCACATGTGTGAGCAACTGGTCGTCTGAAATCCCTGAATTTTTGTAAAGCTAACAGTGATGTTCCTTCCCATAAACAAGTCTGATCCAGTACAAAATCTGAGAAAATAGGAGAGGTGCTGTGTGTCAGAATCTCTAAGGTATGAATTGACATACTTGACTATTTGCTTCTCCTGTAAATTAAGAGTTGTGGGGTAAACAATTGATTTAATGACCTTTCGTGCTGTTGGCTGAAGGCCATCATAGATTGCTGTGATCCCTTTTATCTCTGATCCAAGTGGCGTGAGCACATTGCTCCACTGTTCAATGACAAATGCAGGCTCCTGTATCAGTTTTTGGTGGGCTAGCTCCCTCAAAATTTGCTGAATGTTTTTTGTGCTCGGCACCTTTCGGCATCCATGACCATCCATAATGTCCAACAACTCTTCTTGGTCAACACCTTCAAAATTAGACAAGCAAGATTCAAAAATCGCTCGCTCTGACTCCGACACATACTTCAAAAAGGTGTCCAAAAGATCACTCTCTACAACGCCTAAAACTGCCTGCTCAAGAATTACTGGTGCAATTTTTACAGGAAGGTATTTCTGTTTTTGCCAGCCAAAAGCGATTATTCTACCTACATTCTCCCATTCTTCTTTACCAAAATCATGCCGTAAATACGGGACTTTGAAACAATTCCCCACAGTGCACTGATCATAAAAATCATTCCAAAACTCAGAAAGAACATCCCTGAAAACACCTCCGTCATCCACAGCCTTTTCAAATTTTCCATCTGGAAGGATAACTTGGAAGTTAACATTCCCCTCCATAAGACTTGCATCAGAAAAAGCTTGAAGAAGTTCGTTCATAATCCGGCCACGATGAAGAACAATTATCTTAACTATTTCTGTGTTGCTGGCTTCTGCATGTGACAAGGGTAAATCAAATGACTGTTCTTGAGAGAGAGGCAGAGTATCATCAGCACTTGAGTTCTCAATACCTGAGGCACTTTGTGAGCGGACAGTTACAATGCCACTATCATCTAGATCATCTCCCTGAAGTATTGCTTCCGGCAGAAGAGGGGAAACCCTATCAATGCTCATATTTGCTGACACTGTACTGGTTCCAACATATATAAGATCTGAACTATTCCTCTCCGTAGCATCTGCTACTAAAGTGTCTGAAGGAGTGGTGTCAGGTGTGTCTTCACTACTCTCTAGATCCAAGTCACATACATTTTCTCTCTTTTTTGTTGTTGTTAAATAGAAACGCAAGACAGGCAATTTGGTATTTTCATAGACTTCCCCAACGGTAACCCTATCATCTAGTGAATGCTGCTGAAAGTCAGTTAAATCACAGTTAAAATCATCAAGCTTCCCCTCTGTATTTTTTCCACCTGGAAAAAACAACTGCACAGCTTTATCAATCAAGTCAGATTTTTTGGTTTCCTTCTGAACAGTTATTTTTCTGGTACCACCTCCTTTTTTGGTTCGTACCTGAACAAATTCCCCTTTCCTAAAATGCAACCATCCCAATTCTATTTTTCGTTCATTCTTCTGAGCATTGCTTGCCGTAGTTTGACACTGTCTCTCAGATATACGATCACCTTTCCCTGAAATCTTTGCTTTAAGTCGCTCAAAGACCTTTGACTTGTGACTTCTGGGTTCTTTTTCCTTTCGTCTGCAGTATCCAAAAACAGCCAGTCGGTCACCATAGGAAGGCAGATATTCTCTTAGCTGGTCATCTGACAGATGACCAGCTAAAAGCTAAAAGAAAATTCAGGATTCACAGAATCTTTAGTGTCACCTTAACCCATTTAAGCCAAATTTTTTCCCAGTCATGAAAATATGTACATTATGTGGCATTAGTACCCCTTTGTAATGCTCGATAGTTTTTCATTTTGATGGAAAAGTATGTGAAAAAGAGGTTTTTTTATGGTCGGTTGCTTTCCTTGATCCCCTCTACATATTTACTTCAAAATTGGAAACATACCTCCCCCACCCTTAACTGGGCAGACATAATATATCATAATTGTACTATTACAGTATGTTTGGGTGGGTACAATGGGGTGGTGAATGGTTGATAAGGTGTGTCTGGGGATAAAGCGTAATAAATATAAAATGGAGTGTGTCAGGTCCATTTGGCCTTAGGTGAGTCTATGGGGCTAAGGTGAGGCAGTGGTGGTGCTGTAAAGTGGGCAAATAATGGACTATTAGGACATGTTGGGCCCACTGGGGTGGGAGGTAATTTTGAATTGAGCATGTTGACCTGAGCTTGGACAAAGTCGCTGTAACATTTCTGAGTGAGATGTACATATTTTGATGATAGCACAGAGAAAAGTGTCTTCACTGGAAAATTCACCATTGAGTCAATTAGAGAAATCTGATATTGGATTACCCCACCGGTCATAATAGTGACCAACATATTATATTACCAAACCTTTCTAATGCTTTGTTTAAGAGCATTGGTGTAACAATTTGATTCTGTCTGTGACACTAAAATGAAATCAGCTCTCGTAATGTGACAAATTGGACAACACACTTGAAATTGCACTTCCTTCAATCCCTTCCAAGACTTCATGCTCTAGCCTAAGTCTAATACTTTACAGTAGGCAACATTCATCAAGATGTAGCCTACTGCTAATGCCATGTCATTCAATTCAATCCGCTTATGTACATGTGTGATTTGTCAAAACTACATATTTTATATAGTACAACAATTACCTTCTCCATTTCTGTTCTCGTTACGATTTCTTCAGGGACGCGCTGTGACCTTAACAAGTCGCTCAGCTCATCCATCGGCTCCGCTCAAAACCACTCTGTGCCTATATTGAATAGAAAAACAGTATGACGTTAAAAGAAAATTTAAGATTTTCCTTCTGTCTTACTATACAAGAATCTTTAGTGTCACCTTAATGTTTAAAAGGTGAAAATAACACTTAGGTACAAGTACATTTCTAATACTTAACAGTAGGCAACATTTCGTCAAGATGTAGCCTACTGTTAATGTCATGTCATTGAATTCAACCAGAAAAAAACGACTGATGATTGACTTAGGCTAACCATGGTCCAAAATAGCCTATGATGTTTGTACCGACGAAGTACCAAGCAATGAAGTTGACAAAATTACTAGCTCTCATTCAAGGAACTAACGTTAGCCTACAATGGTAGCGATATGTACACCGAAAGTAGGCTAAACATACTTACCGAAAGTAAACATACTATCTAGCAAGCCTACTCCTTCTGCAACCAATTTAGTGTGTGCATTCCAGCATAGACAGACGGTACCCACAGTTAAATTGCCATTAATATTGTTAATATTGACGGAGACACTTAACCAACACAAGTCACCCACATATGGCTAATGGCAGAGCCATGTAGAGCTCCAGCGAATGGCTGAGTCTCTTGCGAAAAGCATGGCAAACTCTTCCTCATGCAGTAATTATGAAAATCAAGTCAAGTCAAGTCAAGTCACTTTTATTTATATAGCACATTTCAAACAACATAGTTGATCCAAAGTGCTTTAAAAATAATAATAATAATAATAATAATACAATAATAATAAACAATAAACAAATAATAATAATAATAATAATAATAATATGCAAATGACCAAATAAAACAAACAAACAAAAATAATAACAAAAATAAAAGAGGAAAAGGGTTTAGGGAGAATTAAAGGCTAGGGAAAAAAGATGTGTTTTTAACTGAGACTTAAAAAGATCAATGGTATGAATGGACCTAATGTGGGAGGGGAGACTATTCCAGAGCTGGGGAGCAGAAACAGAGAAGGCTCTGTCACCTCTGGTTCTAAGGTGAGAGGAGGGAACAGAAAGAAGAAGTTTAGAGGAAGATCTGAGTGGCCTAGAAGTGCAGTAAGGACTAAGTAAATTGCAGATGTATTCTGGAGCTAATTGATGTAAGGCTTTGAAAACATAAAGTAACAATTTAAACTCAATTCTATATTTCACTGGCAACCAGTGCAGTTCACAGAGCACAGGAGTGATGTGATCACGCTTCTTAGTTCCAGTAAGCAATCTAGCAATCTAGCAGCGCGTTAAAATGGTGAAATGTCACAACAGAACGTCCACGATTCTTTCCGTGGAAATCACAATACATTAACTATAACACTGTATGACCAGGCATGCCTGTTCCATCTTATCCACACTTTTCCCTGATAACAGAAAAAAAAATCATCTCATGCTAAGTCCAAATTGAAGCTAACGTTAACGTTATCCTCCTTGATTAAACTACATTCATAGCTAGGTCTTATTAATCCAAGACGTGTGCCAATTTCACCTGAACTTCTGGCCTCTCATATACAATTCAGCTAGGTATTACAAGTTTACACACTTTAGTTACATTACAAATGTTTGATGTCTCCAGATTGAAATATTTGTGGTAGGCTAACGTTAACTTGGAAGCTCTTCTGCTCTACAGAGATGCCTGTAGCACCGCATTAGCATTAGCAATACCACAGATGGTTAATAGACGTTGTGAATCTGGCATAATATATCATCCTTATTTACCGCTCTAGTCCTTCTACTGCCCCGGCTTGGGTTTCAGTAATCACTAATGGGACATGTGTTGTTTCACTGTATGCACAACGATTAACGTTAGCGGCTACCAAAGTGCAAGAAGGAGAAGTCTCCGTCTTTTCCGCCTAGAACTACCGTTTGTTTGTAACGAGAGAGATCACCTGAAAGCAGCTAAAAGTAACTTCATCCTATTAATGTTCTCTGCATTACTTCATGGTCAAACGCTAAGTTGTACGACATCTGTGAGGTATTTTGCAGGGATAACGTTAACTAACGTTAACGTAAAAAATATCAACCATTACGCAGTGTTTGTGTGTGCGTTGGCACTGTCACTTCATATCCTGATTGATATTACCCTTACTTACCTATTCGTATTACAAAGTGACATCAAACAGAACAGAATAGTATTAGAACTAGAATCTACCTTTCTGCTGGATCCCTTGTGTCTTGCAATGTCGCTAACTCTCCATAGGCAGGCCAGGCCTGGTGTCGTTTGGCAGCTACTTCCCAGGACTTCCCTTATCAGTTGAGTTTTGTTGCCATGGCAGCAGTTAGAGCATGCGTTCTTCGTATGTCAAAATTTCGACTTTTTATCTCAAAATTTTGACTTTTTATCTCGACATTTTGACTTTCCTATCTCAAAATTTTGACTTTCCTATCTCAAAATTTTGACTTTTTATCTCAAAATTTTGACTTTCCTATCTCAAAATTTTGACTTTCCTATCTCAAAATTTTGACTTTTTATCTCATAATTTTGACTTTTTATCTCAAAATTTTGACTTACTTATCTCATAATTTTGACTTTTTATCTCATAATTTTGACTTTTTATCTCAAAATTTTGACTTTTTATCTCAAAATTTTGACTTTTTCTGAACACTTTTTTTTTTTCCCACTGGCGGAAATGGGCTTCCATTAATATAACATTCTGACTGTTTGACAATTTTTGCAATTTTACACAGCTATGTCCTTGCCGTTTTGTAAGTGTTCTGGTACTTTTAGCTTATCGATGATGTTTGCATTTGTCTTGAACGAACCTTGCTGCTATCTGATCAGAGTAAGCTAACGTTAGGGTATCTATCTTTAGGTAGGCAATAAAACTACCATTAAGTCGATGTTAACACGCTAATGTTGCAATTAGTATACTTCGACCTAAAGTTAGTAGCAGGGCTGTAGGATATTGTAAGGTAAAGCCACTATGTTTGAACAACAAAGTGAACCTGCCAAGTTAACGTTAGCCTAGAAAGAATGTGGTGGCTTGCTGTTTTTAGGTTTAGCTTATGTGTATGACTGCTGTTTCCAGCACACCCGCACAAATCTTGTCCTTATTTGTACTTTGTAAACTGGCAATATGCTGAAATTAATATTCACCATGCATCTCCAATCTTGTGTCTAATAGCCTAGACTTATCATTTCAATTAGTCATATCAGATGTGTAAAATTTAGTAATTTGGGCTTTGATGTCCAGTTCTGGTTTGCTTTTTTAATTAGCAAAATGAATAGTAGTAGGCTATGTATATTACAATATGTTTTTTATTGTCATGTAGGTAACCTTGTCCTTCAGCTGGAAAGCGATGGGTATGGAAGCAAACTACCTGGAGGGCAAGCACCTGTCAGTTGGAGGATCTGGACTCATGTGAGGACATGTGCATGCTGATATTTTAGGAAACCTTCCTCTAGCCCACAAAGCATTCTGTGCTATGGTTCCAGTGACGTCAACTGCAGCTGATGTTTCTTTAGCCTTCATCCCTTCAAAATACTGCAGATTTGAGTTGATCAGCGCCTAGAGAGGACTCCAGTGACACCAGGCCAGTGCTACACAACAGTTGTATCAAGCTTCGCTTATCAAGCTTCAAGCCAACCCTCTCTGGTTGTACTACAACTGTTCAGGTAATGACCAAGATGCTCAACATGTCATATCTGTACCACAACAGAAATCATACTTTACTCAGATTGAAATATATTTTGTACCAAGAGGCATTCAAAAGCACTTACTAATATAGATGGGAGATTGATATGCGTGCTTGAGCCTCCTACACTCATCTACCCTCATCCCCCCATACACACACACATAGTAGAAGAACTGGAATTCTTTAATGGCTATATTAGCCCCCCCACCCAAAACATTTTTTACATACAATGCACATGCATTTTCTACATCCACTGCACACTGGTTGGTTATATTGCGGTGGCCCATTACTTGGCAACCTTGACAGGACAGTGCTTGAAGTGAATTTGATTATGTGTATGTGGTGTTATGGATGCTACAGGATTAATAAAGTACCATCTTGTCTTATTTTCAGGGGCTGCTTCTGAAGGAGGAATTACAACAGAATACTATTGCTGATGATGATGTTTGGACTCTGGCTATCTTAGGGGGCTATACCCCTACAGCAGTGTTTCTCACACCTTTTCAGAAATTTCACAAATACAAGAACATACTTCAAAAGAGGCCTCTTTGAAAAATTAACTTCTAATATTTACATTTATGCATTTAGGAGACGCTTTGATCCAAAACAACTTACATTTGTCAACTATCTGTTAGTTCAGGGTCAGTCTCTCCTAGAGTGCCATGGGCAAGGGCACAACAGTGGCCCACAAACCCACAACTTCCAGACTACTAGCACACTAGTCAGGTTTCTTAACCACTATGCTACCACCTCCTAATACTATGGACTCATGTAAGGTACTCTATTGGAAAAACTGACAAAATTCACATAAGTTCATGGAAATTAAGTGGTCGTGGACCCCTTGAGCTAGTGGATCACCAGTGGTCCATGGACCACAGAGACCAGCCTACTGTCATTCCAGAAGTCACCATTCAATGTCTAGTTCAATGCACTACCTTTACCAATAAACTATATCATGAAATGCATTTGTCTTTGTATACATAGACCATGTGGGCCTAATTTTGCTATACTGTTTTTTGATGTAATGAAATGGGCATCTGAAATTGGTTGACTGAATGGAGGGGATGGGGAGAGGGGGGAATGACACTGACATGGCTCAAGGTGTGTGAACATTTAATTCGTGATTGCAAAGAAACCTCAACATCACTAGTGCCAACCATCATAGGCTAGAAACATTACCTTTACATTCATATTCTGTAGGCTATTTACTGTGATTGAGTGAAGACTTTGAGACCTACTCTCGATCTTTCTCGCATGTTAGGCTACTTCGTTCAGTAACTGACACATGTCGTATACAGGGCCGGTTCTAGGCATAGACACACGAGGCGGTCGCCTAGGGCACCAAATATCAATACATTTCTTACCTTTTATGTTCAGTTTTTTTCTTATATTTTTAGAAAAGGGGGCAAAACTCAAATTTGGCCTAGGGCACCAAAAAGGCTAGAACCGGCCCTGGTCGTATACATATACCTAGATATATCTTCAATCTAGAAATAATCAAATACCCAAATTTACCATAAAATTCCACATTCGGTCCTAAAGATTATTTTAAAAACGAATCATTTCAACCTTCAATCCATCACAGAAAACCGAACTGATGTGAATATTATTATTATTGATTCGTGCGGATACGTCACATGTGGGGCAATTCTAAGGACGCGATTGGCTAAGAACTCTAAAGCGTCATCCAAATCGGACCCAAGGTGAGGTTGCCCTGTTCATTTGCCATGACAAATAGCATGCATACGATTAGCGATTTAACTTCTTCCCAAAACAGAAGTGCAGGTGGCAACAATTTTTTTCTAGCGTTAATTCAAGCAACAAACAACAAAGAGTGTTCCCCTTTCAGGGAAAGTTCAATTGCATGATATCGACCCTCGGCCCACGGCCTATTAGGCCTGACGAACAGGGAGCTAAATACAACTTTCACTATGAAAAAGTGTTATCCCAAAATAGATGAATGTGTTGAAGACAATGCAGAAATTGTATAAGATTTGAACATCGGATAACTCGGCAACCGCTAATCACAAAGACGACTGCTATGCATCATTGCAATCTGTAGGATCTGTTCATTTTGATATGTGTTTTGCCATAGTTACGTTAAGAATCCGTGAGATATTTCACAAAGAACAACAATGTATGACATAGACACAGAACTGTATTGGTGGCCATTATTTTGACATAAATTCAATTTATCTCGTGATCTCGTTCATCACAGAAACAAACTAGTAGCACTGTTGGAAAGAACAGCTCATGTAGATTGCAATGATGCCCGTATTATTACGGTACAATTAAAACTCCGCCAGTAGCTTGACAGAGAAGAATGGGTGCGCCCGTCGGAACTGATGTTTGCGCCTCTCTCATGGGCCGGATTGCATTTTAATTTTGGCCGGCCCGGGACAGACACAACGTTACTCTTTTTTAGGCCTATGGAATAATGCTTGATCGGTAAATTATCGTCTTAGCGCCACCTGTTGTTAGTTGACAGACTGAAAATTTTGGTTATTGAACAGGGCCGATGGCCGTAGACCGGACGGCCGTTCTGGACTTTTCCAGAACTCACAGATTATCAGTCCGCCCCTGGAAGTGAATGTGGGTGCTCCAAACATAATTTTGTTGTACTGTGACGATGACAATAAATACTTGAATTGAATTGAACATTATAGCCTACTTGCCAAAAAGAAATTGTTATTCCCTTCCCATTATTAATTTCAAAAGACTGGCATGATCTTACATGTGTCCCCTCAGGGCCGGACTGGGACCAACAAATGGCCCGGGCATTTTTGGCCATGGCGGCCCACCATGATTTTATTCAATAATAATAACGTCGTGCCTAGCTAAAATAACACTATAAATTGGGCATATTGCATGAACATGAGAAATTTAATTAAACTAGCTCAACATCCTTTATGAAAATACATTTCATGTGCCACTAGCCTGGGAGTTCCCATGCTCCTTTGCACGCTTATTTCATTTCACTCTGCAAAGCAGCATGGTGACCATGGCCGATTTTCTCCCTGCTTTCGGTATCCAATCACAGAACCAAAAGGGATTTGTACAGCCCTCACTTGCATTTTACGTCACGTGGTGGCTCTGGTATTGGCTCAGAGATATGTACAGACGGTATGATAGACATTCGTAGCGCCCAATAAACGGCTCTGGACAATCGTAAACGATGCTTCCGCTACGAGAAATGCAATAGGTAGGTCTCCAGACTAAATATCACTTGTGATTTTAGTTTGGCATTCGCCAGGCTAATGTGTCACGGTTTCACTCAAGTTCAGAACCCAAGTGCACGACACAGGATACTATTCCAACGGGAGCGTGTCTATGTTCCCACAGCTCTATGTTCCCACAGCCCTATGTTCCAACAGCCCTAAGTTTTTTTTTTCTTTCTTCAAAGTTAGGTACTATAGTCCCACATTTCTACCCCTGCCTGGTAGACCCCCTATGTAAGTTCAAGCAAGATTCGATCTTTGGTATTATTTGCCCTCAATGGTGCCTTCCAGGTAGTGGGGTTTAGTTTTGCATCCACATTCCACAACGATTTTATATTCATCCACCTCAGCGATCATTTTTTTTAAATCGACCTCAGCAATCATTTTTGGAATCAGTTTCAGAATCCTCCATTCTAATGTGAACGGAAGGGCTAAATGGATAAATATTACCTGTGTTGGTGTAAACATGCCCTTATCGGAACATATTGCTATGGGAAAATAGGGTCTAATTTTTAAAAAAAAATCTTTGTAATGTGAGAGCATGCGGGGCTGTGGGCACATAGGGCCCAATTTCCCAAATTTTCTAAGAAATGTGGGAACATAGGGCCTAATTTCCAAAAATTCTGTCAAAAATAAAAATTCCTAACAAATGTGGGAACATAGGGCTGTGGGAACATAGAGCTGACCCCATTCCAACGGGATCTTTACTTTCAAAAGCACAGAAGTTCAAATACAGAGTGACGACAAACAATGACCGACAAAGACGACAAACAATGACCGTCAAAACTGAGACAGGGGCTTATACACAGGACTAAACAAGGGAACAAGGAGCAGGTGAAACAAGGCAGGGAGCAACGAGACTAATAACAAGGTAAGGAGACTAGGTACAGGTGAGGGACGGAGCTAGAAACACAAGGCAGGGACAGAGCCCGTTTACGGCGAGCCATGGCACTCCTATTAACGCCATTCAACCTGCAATTCCAATTGCAAATCCGCTAGGGGGCGATCGCGAGTCAGTGGAAACTGAGTGGAAAATCAATGGGCACATCAATGGGCTAAATGTATAATTTTCACATATTTAGGGACAGCATATCACAGATTGCATTTTATTTTAAGCAACTTTGACATGGATTTCAATCAAAATGAAATATATTTAATACATATGACCATTACATTTTTCATCTTTGAGCTGTTTTTTCCCGACTCACTAGCATTCTGCTACTCAAGACTTGCTGTGTCACGTGACAGACACTTTGGAAGGGATTTTACAAATGAACAAAAAATGCTAAAAATATTATGTGTGGACTGAGAATTAAATCAAATTACTCTGAACCGCATGCATGAATGCATTTATTCAAGAAAAAAAATGTATCTAAAGAAATGCAGCATTTGAGGGTGCAGCTGCATAGAACCCAATTCATTCTTCACTGACTCGCGCGCGCCATCTAGGCGCAATACCACCGGAGTGCTATTTCTCCCCTATTAAAAGTTCTTTGGCAGGGACAGAGCCCGTTTACGGCGAGCCATGGCACTCCTATTAACGCCATTCAACCTGCAATTCCAATTGCAAATCCGCTGGGGGCGATCGTGAGTCAGTGGAAACTGAGTGGAAAATCAATGGGCACCTATGAGGTGTAGGGCTAAATGTATAATTTTCACATATTTAGGGACAACATATCACAGATTGCATTTTATTTTAAGCAACTTCGACATGGATTTCAATCAAAATGAAATATATTTAATACATATGACCATTACGTTTTTCATCTTTGAGTTGTTTTTTCCCTGACTCACTAGCATTCTGCTACTCTACAGACTTGCTGTGTCACGTGACAGACACTTTGGAAGGGATTTTACAAATGAACAAAAAAATGCTAAAAAATATGTGTGGACTGAGAATTAAATCAAATTACTCTGAACCGCATGCATGAATGCATTTATTCAAGAAAAAATTGTATCTAAAGAAATGCAGCATTGAGGGTGCAGCTGCATAGAACCCAATTCATTCTTCACTGACTCGCGCGCGCCATCTAGGCGCAATACCACCGGAGTGCTAATTCTCCCCTATTAAAAGTTCTCTGGCAGGGATAAACAAAGGAGCACATGGAGGACCAGGAAGCAAACAAAAGGAAGTGACATAGAACACATGACACATGACAAGGAACAAGAAAGTAAACACAAGGAACAGAACACAGGCTACAAGTCCAACAGGGGGTATTTCACAAAACCAAGATAGGGATTTAGACAGGTTTACTGGGTTATCCTGGATGAACATAGCACTGACTTGGTTTCACAGAAGAGATTTCAAATAAATTACCATGGCAATTTATACTTGGAAGCGAGCCTGCTCCTGACCAGGCTAAGTCCTAGGCTTAGTTTATACTGATGATAATTCTGGTATCTCATTGGTTCAGTCAGTTGTCACTCCAAATACACCCTCACGTGTTAGTAGGATTCTATAATCTGTAAACTTTGCACCACTGTATTAACTTGAAAAGCTGTCAGAAAATCTCCATTTTGCAAAATGGCATTTCGTTTTTACTAGATTTTACAATTATAATTTATCATGTTAATTATTGCTTGCATATTGTTCATATGATAAGAAGAAAGCTGCCAAAGTAGAAATGTGGGACATATTGGCCAAGATATCTGCCATAGACTAGTGGAGAAAAACGATGTAGAGTAATACTGTTTCAGTGGCGTCCTTTTTTTGTGATCAAATTTTTAATATTATTATAACAGAATTACAAAATTACAAACCACAAAAAAAATGGGAGAAAGAGGGAGGGGCAGGGGAGACAAGACTCGACAAACATGACGCAGACACATAACTGCAGAGGCAGGAAACATAAGACTCGTAAGACTCCAATGGCGCATTGATAGATCGTGGGGTGGTTTCCACCGAGTCGCTACCAACTTCTTGGCAGCAGTTACAGTGGCGTCCTTTTAATAAAAATAAACTAGCCTACTTCTCGTTGCAATATGAGGACGCCAACACATGTGGGAGCACACGTATTTGTGCAGTGAGTTGCTGCCACGCCCACTCTCTTAAGTTTGCAAATGTAAATGCATTCCCCGTCTTTGTTTTAAATAGGTTTGCTTCCTTGTTAGCGTTAGGCAATTGCACTTGTTTTCTACACCGCGAGTGAGTTTGTTGAAAAACGAGCACGCGCGTGCATACAGAATTACTTAGACCCCGCTTGACCTAGCTGCTTCAACTCATCCGTGCTTGATGTTCGTGAAACATTTTGAGCTTATTTACCTAGGAGAGGCTTGGTCAAGCCCCGTCTTCGTCACTTATCTTGGATCTACTTACTCTGGTTTTGTGAAATACGCCCCAGAACAGAACAGAACAGAACATGGCAATATGAAATGTATATTAAATTACAGCCCGGCCCAAAAATGACCATCGGACCACTGGGCATTGCCCTGTATGCCCTATGGTCAGTCAATGCCTGTGTCCCCTTTAATATCAAATGAAAGTAATGCAACACTAATGTACTAAATATTTTTGATAATGTGGGGAATTATGCCAGCAAAGTTAACCACTGCAATGTCAAGTGATATTATTATAGCTATTTATGTTGTCAACATAGGTTAGTAAGTCGAACAGTCTGGCTGATTGCGTTGGGGAACAGTTAGATATTTGAGACCACAGAAGTAGTGGAAGTTTGCTTTTGGGAAACAGACCAGAATCTGAATAAGAATACGAAGACAGTGTGTGCATGAAACTTCTCGAAGGTGCTCGAATTCACCTAGGCCCGCCCATCGAGGCTACGTCATCAACCTGTCAATATAGTCTCACATTTTGCTAGCAATCTTCCTTTGAGCAGAAACGATCGACGTTCAGGTTTGTTTGATTTTTTCTGTGTAAACTTGGACTTTCCTGTCTAAACTATTGAGGGGTGGATATCGTAAGAATGTCTGTACAAAGAAAATTATCAGAATAACTCAGGTGTAACTCGAGGCAACTTAAGAAATATTAGCTTTTGGATGTTCACATTTTACAGCCCACAGCTAAGTATTTTTCTTTTACTCTGGAACTGATTTTGAAACCCATCGGTCCATCGTTGATGTAATGTAAAGAGATGTAAATGAAAGCAATTCTGTATCTTCTAATCTACTGATTACTGATATCTGGCATTACCTATCTTTTAGAATTCTTGCTAACAAGATCTAGTCAGCTCGTCTATGTTCATCGTCAGCCATGCTAGGGAGTACTGTAGATTTTAATTAATTTAATGTAAGCTTTTGTCCACTAAATACACTAGTTTTACTCTGAGCACTGCATTCAAGTGGTATTGTTGTATACATCTCATTTTCCGAATAGGCCTATGCTCCATCATGTTAACCAACTAGCCGACTGCTTCGGTGGCAGTTGCTCACTACTGAGCCGATGCAATGTGAAGTCACCAGGTATCCCATGTGGTTAGCATAAATGTTAACTTGCGCTAAGTCATACGGCTATTCACATGGTTAGCATTGCTAACATTAAAGAGAATGTCAGCACTTGCATTGTGTAACAATGCATCAGAGTAATGTTGCTATCATCATTGTTCCTTAGTCTGAATGACTGCTTTGAGGAAGTGTTGCTGTGTAAGTGAAATTACTTAGGCCTAACCATTACTGACTTTTGACAATGTCACTGATGCAATGTTACACAACGCAAGTGCTGACATTCTCTTTATATTAGTCTGGGAACGAGTTGTGATGATGTTTTCCTGTTGGTGTAATGGGAGTAAGTGAAATAGGCATGTAAACACATGAGCTATGGGTACACCTAACTCACTTTATGTAGGCTATTCAATGTGGTAAATTACTTATGTCAAAAAGAAAAAAAGTAGAATGGTGCAAACATGGAAATGAGGAGAGGACACACACAGAATTGTGATTTATTAATTAAAGAAAGAAAAAGCCTAGAATTGATTGAAAAGCAAAATATTGCAATACAGTAGAACAGTAGTTCAGTTAATCATTTTGTCTTTGTAAATACACTGTTTGTATTTAATGTGAGATTCGTAAATAATTGGAGAAATAAAGGAGGGATGCCACTTTCAATTTTGTCTTTTTCATGATTACAGTCATTATTACTACTTTAGAGATGGAGGTCCTTCAAATCCTGCAGTTGGTCTCGGCAGTGACATCCATCCTGTCAGTGGTGGGCAGCCTCATTTATGGATCGGTGCCTGGTGATCAACCTGACAGAAATGGCAATAGGACATTCAAAATAACAATACATTATGAATTCGCAACTACAGGATGAGTAAGTCATTTAAACATCAGTACAACCACAAGTCAATAATTTATACTATATCTTGTTAACCACAGGGTCCCCGCGGGTCCTTAAAAAGTCTTAAATACAATAATCGGTTTTTAAGGCCTAAAAATGTCTTAAATTGCTCGGAATGACTGGAATTTTCCAGAAGAAGGTATTAAATTTATTTGACCGAACGAATGAAACCTCCATCCGGTTATTTTTGACCGTAATTTAAAAAGTGACCTTTTGGGGGCAGTGAATTGAAGAATATCTCCCGGGATCTAGAGCTAGCAAGCCAGATCATGCACGTGAAACATTTACCTCTACATCGCGCATCTTAATATGCGTGCAGAGAGAGGTGAGCGAGAGGGGCAGAGAGAGAAGCGGTGCCTGACGGAACGGTGTGTGTGTGTGCGTCTAGAGCATGCCGGGTGCATGCAAGACAAAGAGCGTCCAGATTGGCTTACTTTGCTGAGTAAAACAATCAGCTTTCATTATGGGCGGGCTTTTAACTCTGTTTGATGAGTCGAGGCAAACTTCAGCTCAGTCATAGCCTACGTTAACGTCAACGAGATCGTAATGGCAGAGAAAGAGCTAAAGACAAAGATGAAAGGACGTGAGATCATATGTCAAAGATTATTGTGCATGAATGACAGCAGGTAACCTTAAAATTGCCCCTACCTCTACCCACCACCCGACCCTTCGCGATATAAAAACAGTGAACGCATTTAATATTGCGATGTGGTCGCGTGCGCTTATGAGTTCCAAATCTATCAGTTTTTTTCTCTCCCAAATGCCATACTTATATCATTTGAAAGAACGTCACAACTCATCTATGGTGGTCATTAGTTGCTGTGATAAACGGTTTATCCTACAGATTAATTAATGATTTCGAAGTACTAGGCTATTGTGGAAACAGGTATGCACGATGAGCCATATCAAATAAGCTGCATTCCAACAGGTAGCAATAACACCACTATACATACCAATAACAGCTGTTTTTAACCTCCAATTTTAGGCTGAAGTGGTCATTTCAGACATGCATCCCATGACTGATATGTTGGTCAAAAAATACCCTGTGCTAATTAGGCCACTGATTCAGAAACACAAGGTAGGCTATTGTAGCCCATTTCCTCCAAGGGTTTAGACACACTTTCAATTAAACTATTTAGAATGAATATCAGGGAATTTAGCAAATTGCAAAGAAAGATTGTCCAAGGCATGTTCCTCATTATTATCCAAAAAAGGGTCCAAAAGAATAAAAGACTATTTGCATCACATCAAACTGAGAATTCAACAGTAAATGCCATTAAAGTCTAAAATGAAATAAATTTTGGTTCAGTTGTAAGAAATATTACAACCGACTGCCGAATACAACTCAGCCAGGCTGGCGCAAAAATTGTTGTCGCATACCCCCCTAAAAGTGAGTAGTTGCGCCCCTGGTCTTAATTTTTCCATTTAGAGGCCTTGAAAAGGTCTTAAAAGTCTTTAAATTTGTACTTGAAAAATGTGCAAATACCCTGTAACCAGTTTTTTGAAGTGATGTGCATTTGTCTGTAACTAAAGTGGCTTGTGATAAATCTCTTGCAGGTCTTTGCAGACCCAGGACAGTTGTCATCATGGGAGATTGAAGATTCAAGCACAGATTTAGTGCTTTTGCAATGCATGTTTGCACTAAAAACATGCAGATGCAGGAATATGCCGAGTGTTGCTGATGGCTCTTAAAACGAGCTCACCTTGTCGAGCAAAATTGGCTCAGCAGTAGTGCCAAAGATGCATCGTGGTGTGCTAAATCAGGCTGATCAGCCTGGCGTTAGGAGGATGAACTGGAGCATGCTCATTTAATTGGTTTACCATGTTTATGGTAAACTATACATTTTTTTATTTGAATAACACTTTTTATCTCTCTCTCAGTTACTAAAATGTGTTTTAGTAAAGTTCCTTTTTTCTTTACACTATTGCTTTTCTGAACAGGTATACATATTCTTTCACATTGTTATACACACTGAATATGTAGCTGATGCATCACTAGCATTATTTTTTCAAACTACCCATGTACAATGATGACAACATAACAATAAAATACATAGAAACAAATCATTGCAATGAATTATGATTTTTTCAAGCCTTGAAAAATAATATACAACCGAATTCCAAAAAAGTTGGGACACTGCATAAATTGTTAATAAAAATGGAATCCAATAATTTACAAATCTCATAAACTTATATATTGTTTACAATAGAATATAGATAACATGGCAAATGTTGAAAGTGAGACTTTTTGAAATGTTATGCCGAATATTGGCTCATTTTGGATTTTATGAGAGCTACACATCCATCCCAAAATAGTTGGCATGGGTAGCAATAATAGGCCAGAAGAGTAAAATATACATATAAGGGACAGCTGGAGGACCCATTTGCAACTTATTTGGTCAATTGGCAACATATTTTGGTCTGAAAACAGCCTCCGAGAGTGGCATTAACTCTCAGAAGTCCAGATGGGCAGAGGATCACCAGTTCCCCAAATGCTGCGGTATAATCATCTACAGTGCAATCATCATCTAAAGATTTAGAGAATCTGGAACAACCTCTGTGCATGAGGCCCGAATCACACGCGTTCGTGGTGCAGGAGCGGGGCGGTCCGTGAGCGGTGCCTGTGGGCTTGGGCATTCACACAAGAAATTGTCTCTGCGGTGTTCTGCACGAAGCGGCTGCCCGAGCTCTGCATTCAAAATCTATGGACACCGCGCAAGTCCTGCTTACCGCACTGAAAACGCTGAAAAATAGAACTTGTTTCTATTTCAAAAAAAGCTGCGCGGGAAACCGGACAGGAGCCGCGCAGAACACACGTGCAGTCTGAATGACCTAACCTGTTAACATGTATTCTAAATGAAATCGCCCCAAAACCGCGCCCGCACCGCTTATGCACAGGTTTGTGTGTGAATCGGCCGTAAGGGTCAAGGCCAGAATACCATACTGGCCTTAGGACTACTTCCAGAAAACATTGTCAGTGAACACAATCCACTGTGTCATTCGCCATAGCCAGCTAAAACTCTATAGGTCAAAAAGAAGCCATTCCTAAACATGATCCAGAAGCACAGGCGTTTTCTCTGGAAAGTGGAAAACTATTATGTGGTCAGACGAATCAAAATTCAAAGTTCTTTTCAGAAAACTGGGATGCCATACCATTCAGACAAGGCCAACCAAAGTTGTTATTGCTTATTGCTAGCGCTCATTTCAGAAGGCTGCATCTCTGATGGTATGGAGATGCATTTGTGTGTGTGGCATGGCCAGCTTACGCATCTGGAAAGGCACCATCAAGTCTGCAGTCCAGATCTTTCACCCATAGAAAACTTTTGGTGCATCATACATAGGAATACATGACAAAGAAGACCTAAGACAGTTGAGCAACTAGAAGCCTGTATTAGACAAGAATGGGACAACATTCTCTCCACAACTTCTCTCCACAGTCCCCAGACGTTTGAAGACTGTTTTAAAAGGAAGAGTGGATGCCATGTGTGGCTTGTCCCAACTATTTAACTGCAATTGTAATTATGACCGCCGCAAGCGTAGCGGTCATATAATGATTGTCAAAGTTTTTTTTTTTTTTCTCCCGTCATCTACTTCCTGAATTTTTGCTCAACGATTCCCAGGACACCGTAACACCGGGAAACATGACCCCCCCCATGATGAAATGTTTATGGAATGTTGGTCTCAAGAGCCCACATCAACTTAGCTTATAACCAGTCATTTGTGATTTGCACCCCCATGGTAAAAAATGAAAATGCAATATTATACTGCTTTAATTGCCCCTATCTTTAGATCAGATGTTATGAACTGCACCAAATTTAATGTGTATGATGAAACTGACATCTTGTGGGAATGTCAAGTTTTGTGGAATTTCATCCATGGGGGGCTATAAAATAAATGAATTTATATGTACATTTAATGACTGTACAGCCATCGACCTGTAGGTGGTGCTATTAAGCGCAGGGTTATTGGTTTGGGGTGATAGGCATTTTGTCTCACACTCACAGGGCAGAGAATGTGCAGAACTGAGTGGCGGTCATATTTTGTACCGCCATGCGGTACATCTAGTTTACTTTCACTTCTGTTTATTTTTGAGCTCTTGCGCTTTCCGTACTTCTCCAGTCAGAGCTTTAGTCTGCTGGAGGTAAGCTGTGTCTTGGAGCGCTCTGCGTATAACTTCATATTTTTTGATAAAAGAGCTCATGCCATAGTAACACTTTAAATGCTTATGTGTCTATAAAAGTAGTTTAACTGATATCTTTGGAAATTAGCTCAGTAGAAGTGATATGACTATGTTTTATCCAAGATATTTGCCTTTTTGGAGGGTAACACATTAGATTAGCCTACCAATTGCGCAATGGAGAGAATTGCTTTCTTTTTACCTTTCCTCTATTGTACGTTTCTCTGTAGATGTGATGCAGTCGCGATTGCCATTCTCACGAAGTGAATGTTTTATTTTGTGAATGCAGGTCAAGTCAAGTCAAGTCAAGTCACTTTTATTTATATAGCACATTTCATACAACATAGTTGATCCAAAGTGCTTTTAAAATAATAATAATAATAATAATAATAATAATAATAATAATAACAATAATAATAAACAATAAACAAATAATAATAATAATAATAATAATAATAATAATATGCAAATGACCAAAAAAAAACAAACAAACAAAAATAATAACAAAAATAAAAGAGGAAAGGGGTTTAGGGAGAATTAAAGGCTAGGGAAAAAAGATGTGTTTTTAACTTAGACTTAAAAAGATCAATGGTATGAATGGACCTAATGTGGGAGGGGAGACTATTCCAGAGCTGGGGAGCAGAAACAGAGAAGGCTCTGTCACCTCTGGTTCTAAGGTGAGAGGGGGGAACAGAAAGAAGAAGTTTAGAGGAAGATCTGAGGGGCCTAGAAGTACAGTAAGGACTAAGTAAATTGCAGATGTAATCAGGTGCTAATTGATGTAAGGCTTTAAAAACATAAAGTAACAATTTAAACTCAATTCTATATTTCACTGGCAACCAGTGCAGTTCACAGAGCACAGGAGTGATGTGATCACGCTTCTTAGTTCCAGTAAGCAATCTAGCAGCAGCATTTTGAACCATTTGTAATCTAGCAATAGAAGAGTTGGGAAGGCCAAAATAAAGTGCATTGCAATAGTCTAATCTTGAAGTGATGAATGAATGAATTAGAGTTTCCATGTCTTTAGCAGAGAGGAAAGATTTTAACTTTGCAATGGTTCTCAATTGGAAAAAACTGGCCTTCACCACACTGCTTATTTGATTACTGAATGTGAGTGAAGAATCCAGGTAGACTCCAAGGTTTTTTACTACACTACTGAAATTTGAAGATAAGGGACCAAGAGCATTACTCAGGTCAGATACAGAAGTAGGAGGCCCAAATATGATCACTTCAGTTTTCTTTTCATTAAGTTGTAAGAAATTCATGGCCATCCAACATTTGATATCATTAAGACAGTTAAACAGGTTTACCAAAGAGCACAATGAAAAGGTTAAAGTATTTATACAAGTTCAAGGATAAGAATTTCCACTTCTGCAAGTGTGTTCCGAAACTCTATACGATCACTAGGCTATATGGTTTCCTTTTGCATATTTCTTAAGTTTCCTTACTATGAAAGGCTCAGCACTTTTGTATTTTTGAACTTAGCTTAAAGGGCAACTTCAGTCATTTTCAACATGAGCTCTATTGCTCAAGTTACTTGAGATTAGCTAATACTGAAAACGCAAGACATTTTGGTCCAACCATATAGGTTTTCTTGAACAGAGAATAACCCTGTGGTCACACGGGAAGGCAACTGGGCAATTTGAACAAGCAACTCGGTTGCCAAGGAGGCGTGACTCGTATGAAGTTAGTTGCTACCGTTCGTTGCTAAAATATGCGTCTGGTAGCGACAACGTATATCGCCACAGATGTATTTTTGTGTTACAAAACCCATGTTTTCAGTTTCATCTTACCTCATTTGCCGCCTCGTTTTACAAAATATCAAGTCATAAGTCCTTAACTTCTTAGGTTGTCAACAGATAAATGCGATTTTTGAGTTAGCTCCACCATGACAGGTGTCAGATCAAAATTCTTTTTGAAAGTATGCCGTCACGCATGGCTTCACTCTGATTGGCGTTTATGAAAAATCGCCCAACTTTTGTAGAAAATAGCCTGCATTTCTATTTTTTCCCCGCCCACCAGGCGATCTGTTGCTCAGTTGCTCGCCGTTAATCGCTGTTGCCTACTGTCATTGAAAATGAATGGGAACTAGTCTCCCAACACCAGTAATATTATCGCCCGTGTGACCAAGGGGTAATTGCTTACAACTAGCCCAATGGGGCAGATTTTTAAAC
Organism: Sardinella longiceps; assembly: GCA_027497455.2. Lineage (NCBI taxonomy): Eukaryota > Metazoa > Chordata > Actinopteri > Clupeiformes > Clupeidae > Sardinella > Sardinella longiceps. The sequence continues at coordinate 33,932 of JAODXP020006717.1, read as the reverse complement.
TGTGTTTTCAGCATCCAAACATGCTCCAAATATCACCCCAGAAGCTGTGTAACATCATCAGACACATTACAACACACTACTGTAGTGTTTATGACTACAAATGTCTGAGAAAGTGGTTAAAATAGTGTTTTTATGCAGTGTATACAAAACCGTTTTGTAAACAATGTTTGGCTGCTTGCATAAACACACAGTTTTAACACTTCTTCAGCAATTTGCGGTCATACACAATACAGTTCTGCGTTGTAAGGTGTCTGTTGATACTTCATAGTTTTTTTATGGTGACATTTGGAGTATGTTAAGATGCTGAAAACACAGTTTAAAAATCTGCCCCATTGGGCTAGTTGTAAGTGATTATTCTCTGTTCAAGAAAACCTATATGGTTGGACCCAAATGTCTAGCGTTTTCAGTATCGGCTAATCTCAAGTAGCTTGAGCAATAGAGCTCATGTTGAAAATGACTGAAATTGGCCTTTAAGTTAACTAATATGCTTGTCCAGTCAGAGCTTTAGTCTGCTGGAGATGTGATGCAGTCGCGATTGCCATTCTCACGAAGCAAATGTTTTATTTTGTGAATGCAGAAATAAAAGCACAGTGAGGAATTCCAGTGTCAGCCCATCTTTATCTCCACCATTGAGCAGCAGTAACACAACAGTCACACTTGCATGCGTTGGACAACGGTTAGGGCATTAACGTATCTCTTTGAAAATTTGGCTATGGCCAGAAGTGATGTGTGATTGTTGTATTTTATAGGTTTTGTCTCTATATGTCCAACATCCATCATCCTTTTGAGACAGCACAAAATGGCAAGCCAATCAAATGTTTAGAATTGAAGGATTCCGGTACATGGAACAACGAAACAAATCAATCAAATCAGCCTCTGTCTCAACGGAATCTTAACCAGGTGAAAATTATCTCTTTGTCAGCTCAAGTGTTCTGTTTGCAACAGGATTTTTATGACAGAGAAATGTAGGCCCTCTAAAGGGTCATTCCCTCTCCCTCATCATGACCCCTATCAGTTGGGTTACCCCCCCCCCCCCCCGAGCCGTGGATCTGCCCTGTTGCTCTTGTGTGCTCCTTGTTGGAATGACAACGTGGGTATTAAAGGGGAAATCCTGTCAATTTTCAACAAGAGCTCTATTGCTCAAGCTACTTGAGATTAGCCAATACTGAAGACGCAAGACATTTTGGTCCAACCATATAGGTTTCCTTGAACAGAGAATAAGCCCTGACCGTTAACCCAATGGGGCAAGTTTTCAAAACTGTGTTTACAGCATTTAAACATGCTCCAAATATCACCCCAAAAGTTATGCAACATCATCAGACACATTACAACACAGAACTGTATTGTATATGGCAACAAATGGCTGGAAAAGTGGTTAAAACTGTGAGCTTATGGAAGCAGCCCAATATTGTTTGTTTACAAAACGGTTTTGTAAACACTGCATAAAAACACAATTTTAAGCACTTTGTTAGACATTTGTAGTCATAAACACTACAGAGATGTGTTGTAATGTGTCTGATGATGTTACATAGCTTTTGGGGTGACATTTGGTGCATGATTTGATGCTGAAAACTGTTTTGAAAACTTGCCCCATTGGGTGAACTGTCAGGGCTTACTCTCTGTTCAAGGAAACCTATATGGTTGGACTAAAATGTCTTGCGTCTTCAGTATTTGCTAATCTCTAGTAGCTTGAGCAATAGAGCTCTTGTTGAAATTTGACAGGATTTCCCCTTTAAGACAATGAACATATAATTACATTTTGGTGGTAATCCTGATTCCATAAAAGCCACGCATTCAAACAGAGAAATCAGGAATTTGTATTGATCCAATTGGGCTTAGTGGAGATCTTTGGTCTCCTGTATGAAATTTAGAAAGATAGTCTACATTTGAAGTGAAGGGATGAGTAGCCCTTAGTGCCAAGTTTTGGTCTCCTGTATGAAATTTAGAGTGATAGGCTACATTTGAAGTGAGTATTTTATTTTTAATAAAATGACATTAAAAAACGACTACAACCTGTTCTAAAGTGCTGCTCTTTTCAGCAACAACTCGCACGCCAGAGGTCAAGGGCATTGGCAATAAATCTGAGGTAATTAGCTCACAAATTTAACAACAAAAAAATTCCTGGTGTGCCTATAGGAAGTAATTTTTCCTTATATGGTTCATTAATAGTGTTTTAACTGACATTTCAGGTGCAGACACACAAACATTAGCCTTGATAAAATCAAGTTTAGACCAATTTAGAATATATGTTTATATAGAATGTATTGTAGAATGTATTGTGAATAAAACACTCCATAAATATAAAGTTACAGTACTTTCTCTGTAGAATACAAAGTTGTATACTTACCACAGTGCTGTTTTCCGGAACTGAGATGTTTGAGAATGCTGGTCTTTATATGATATGCAGCGCTCACAATTCTGGTCTAACTTGTCTGACACAGTCCTGATTAATCAGATGCCGCACTCCCTTCCTTATTACTTAAGAACTTAAGACTTTTGGTTCATTCTTGATTCACAAATCTTATAGGCCTAAGGTACTATCCTCTAAAAACCTTTACCCTCTAGATGTGAATCCACACACATTAGATTCAGAATTCACACTCCTATCAGTGTTCTACTCTCTTTTTCTGCATTAAAGCCATCTTTTTGAGTAATTTAATTATTTTTCTCCTCAATCTACACTCAGTAATATATATATATATAAACATTATTCTTTTTCTTCTCAATCTACACTCAGAATTATTATATTGTAACACTTCTACAATTATGTGTTTTGTTGTCATTTTACTGAGTGTAGATTGAGAAGAAAAAAATATGTATACAGTGTAATGTCATAGCCAACCACATTATCCAAGACAAACATTTGAAACTCATACACTGCTTTGGTTTATCAAAGTATTTTGAAAATCACAACAATGAACAGTGGTACTTTGAAAATATAAATTAATTCATTAATGTGGCCTGATGTAGGCCTATTACCAGGAAACAGGTGTCTTAACTTTATATGACAAGTGCTCTGTAATGACAGGAAGATATGGTTGACTCATACTAAACAGGTAATTAAATGAAAACCTAAAATCATAGACAGGCAATATCATGGATAAATGATAACAAAACCAAGCCTTGAACATGGATATCACGTTCCTCTGACCTTATAGCCAAAAATGGAAATTGAAAACAAGCTCAAAATAAGAAGCTGTAGGCATTTTGAAAAAAAAAGCACTTCAAGTGCTCATTCTTTATGATTTTTAGGAGCTGAATCCATGTCTGCTGTATAACAAGCTGTAAAGGTTGTTTAGCCATAAACAATGAAAAACAAAATGGCTGCTCAAACACATTGAAAATCAATGTGTGTGCATTTAGAGAATTTAGCATAATTCATGGTAACGAGTAGGTTTATGTCTCAATAGATGCAAAATCCATTATGTTGTTGAAATGTTTTCCCTTATCAGATCAGAATCTGTCAATCACACACATAGGCCTACTATAGCCTGTCCCTAGGCTACTGCTAATTTGTTAACCCAAGTACATTAATACAGTACATTTTGGCTTCTTTAACAGTAAGGGGAAGTTGATTGCGGGAGCAAACAGAAAATTGAGATTTTGTTTTCCACTAAAAAGTTTTTGTGTGTTTGATGATGGTAGTAATAGCAATGCAGTGAACAATGCCATGTTGCAACTAAGTGTTCTTTTATGAGCTCATTTGATGTGCCTCGCCCAGGCATGGAAACTTATGAATGCGTAGCCTTTATGGAATCTAACTTGTCAGCCAACGTAGCTCTTTGAAACTTCTTGAAACGGGCGTACAGTATGTGCCAGGACTCCTCTGCATGGTATCACCACGTCTGTGGTTCAGCCACAGTCAGGCTGAAGTTATTTACAGGTTTATCAACATTCTCTGTTGTGTTTTCTATAAGTTTGATATAAATATAAGAAATAACAAAATCATACAAATGGTAAAGATTTAAAACAACCTGAGCTGAAAGACTGCTGTATTGCACATCTATTTAGAAACGCCCAATTAGTGTTGTGCCGCTTTAAGAGGCGTGTGCCTCACGTTTAAAAGGAAGCGCCAGTTTAGCTTGAATTTACCTACCTACAATCCGGTGTGCAGCCACTTGGTAAGCTCTCCTGGTTTCTTGTTTTCTTGTCTGTTTGCTTGCTTTAATGTCTTGTCATGCTTCATGTTGTCTGCTACGTTGTTAACGTTGCACTGTGTTTACGTCCGCTATTCCTTGCCTTGCGTGTTGATCGCGATAATGTTTGCTCCGGTAAAATCCACTTATCAAAAGTTAGAATCCACTGATAATCCAAGTTGTTGGTATAACATAACTGTGTGATAAAATTGCTATTTGGATTGGTAACGTTGATTTCCCGTCTATGACTGTTGTCTAGCTTTAGCGTTAAAATGTTTTGATTAAGTAAACCGGCGTGAGTAACGTGAGTGCTGCGCTTCCTGCTTTGCCGCAAGGCATTGTGGGAAGTGTAGTTTTCTTTGGCATAGGAACTAAATGACTGAATAGGCTTAGGCCTTTAGTGTGGTTTGAATATGGTGCATAAAGTGTGACATGTGAATACATATGAAGTACTATTAATGTTGTTTGCATTATGAAATTATTATTATAATATTGTATATTTGCATTTGATTAATGTATTTAATTTCTATTATTAGTTACTTTATGTTTTGATGATAAATATCATGGGGTAATGCTATTTACTATTGATATTTGGGCTGTTTTGTGATACATTGTCATATTTATTATTCACTTAAAGTGATACATTGTATTTATTGCATTTTCAGGTTTATTACCTAACTACCTAACTAAAACAAATGCTTCTAACTAAACAACTGAACAACTAACTGCAACTTAAATAAATAAGCATAAAAAATGGAAATACTGAAGTTTGAGTAATATCCCTTGTGCACCGGATTGCCCTTTCCGTGGGGAGAATAACGGAACATTCTCAATGGGTAATGATCGAGATATACAGAATGCCTTATAACCTACAAGCACTAAAGGGGTCAGTGAAAACATTTCTTTTTTTTTTTTAATACTCAATGTATGTTTATTGAGTTTTCAAACACAAAGTAGACAAGATACAAATAATAATAATAATAATAATGGGACAAGCAGACACACACAACAATAAAACCAACCAAATAATAATAAAAAAGAAACCAAAACAAAAACAAAGGTCCAGAGTGATTAGTTACCTCTCCAATAGAAGTACAGTACATAACACCTTATTCAGAGCCAAGATGCATTGTCAACTGCTCTACATAAGAAACAAATGGACGCCATGTCATCTCAAATTTCCCCATTGATCCATTTAGTGTGTATCTTGTTTTTTTCAAAAACATAACATCACAGATCCATCTGCCAAAGGAAGGAGCGTGGTCACTCTTCCAATTTAAAAGAATGAGTCGCCGTGCTAAAAGGGAGGAATAGTGGCTTCTGTAAGGGGAGGTCGTCTGCCAGTATACCAAAAAGTCCGATGAACGGACAGGGATCAATATTTAAGCCTGATATGGCTGAATATACCTCAAATATTGAGGTCCAGAATGATTCCAAACTTGGGCAAGACCAAAATGTGTGATAAAGAGTTGCAGGTGTTTGCTTAGACCTGTCACAGATAGGATCAGCACCTGGGAAAATTTTAGCCAGTTTAGCCTTGGACATATGAAGCCTATGTACAATTTTAAATTGAGTCAGACTGTGCCTTGCAAAAATAGAGGAGGAGTGAATTCTTTCAACTATCTTAGACCACTGATCTTCAGTTATATCTGTGTCCATATCCTTCTCCCAGTTTTCTTTTATTACTGACAGTGAGGAGTCTTCCAATTCAAATATAGCCTTGATGCTGTTCTCTTTGCATCAGGTGGAATTTCAGGGATTGAATCAAGTGGTGACTTTGGTGGAGGTGAGGGTAATTGAGTAAAGGGTCATTCCGTGTGAAATCAACCAGTGATGGACCGGTCACCCTCTCTGAAAAATCTGAAAAAAATTACAGTTGTTTGTATACTCAACCTGTGCTTGAATCTGAAATAGTAAGTCTGTATCACTAATGGTTGCAAAAGTACAGCCATTTGAAAGTTCAAGTAATTTTAAGCATTTTGGTGAACAAGCCTTTTGTCCAACTTCTAACATAACTGGCTCTTTTAGTATTTCACACACAATGATGAAACCATGTGCATAGAAACACATTTTCCTGTAGAGTTCAAAAATCTACTCAGATCAGATGTATCTTGTGTAGTTTCCCCTCTCCAGAGCTCTGAAGATGGCTGTAAATTCTATGTGTGATTTCACACCACCACCTTTCAGGGCTTCTTGTTCAAAAAGGAAGTGAGACAAATTTATCCGAGTTTTTTTCCCACTCAAATATGGATTTTGCGGTCCTGTTTATGCATTAACTTTTGTTGATAATGTTATCATACTGTCAGAGCATTTCTTCAAAGATGGTTCCAATTTTGGAAAATGCTGTTTTCATCCTCTTATTTTACCATGTGGACAGTTTGCAAGATTTTTTTAAATTTTACCATGACTCATTCAGTATCTGAGGAACATCTGTCCAAAATTTTGTGTTGTTGCTGAGTCTCGTTATTGTGATATGATTTTTTGAAAATATTGTCAGTAACTCCACTGATTTACATTGACTTCCATTGTATTGAAAGTGCACCACATATGGCGCAATGTGGTACTGCAGATAAGCAAGGAGAAATCCAGCATAAAGCCAATAGGCCCATTGTTCCAGTTACCTGAATGCTGTCTTTCAGAAAAAGAACATAAAAATTGATTATAGACCAAATAACAAACAAACTAAAGCTGAGTGAATGGGGCAGAATTAAATAGAAATGAAAGTAAGTTGTTGGGTAGGATTTCTTCTTTAATTCAGTGGATTTACTGACAATATTTTCAAAAAATCATATCTAAATAACGAGACTCAGCAACAACACCAAATTTTGGATAGGTGTTCCTCAGATACTGAATGACTCATAGTAAAATTTAAAAAAATCTTGCTAACTGTCCACGTGGTGAAATGAGAGGATGAATATGGCCTTTGTAAAAATCATACCTGTTTTTAAAAAATGCTCTGACAGTATGATAACAATATCAACAAAATTTAATGCACAAACAGGACTGCAAAATCCATATGTGAATAGGAAAAATACTCCGATAAATTTGTCTCACTTAGTTTTTGCACAAGAAGCCCTGAAAGGTGGAGGTGTCCAAACAAGTATAGAATTTATTGCCATTTTCAAAGCTTTGGAGGGGGAAAATAAAACCAGATACATCTGATCTGAGCTGATTTTTGAATTCTACAGGAAAATGTGTTTCTATTCACATGGTTTCACAATTGTGTGTGAAATACTGAAAGAGCCAGCAATGTTGGAAGTTGAACAAAAGGCTTGTTCACCAAAATGCTTAAAAATACTTGAAATTTCAAATGGCTGTACTTTTGCAACCATTAGTGATACAGACTTACTATTTCAGATTCAAGCATAGGTTGAGCATACAAACAACTGTAATTTTTTTCAGATTTTTCAGAGAGGGTGACCGGTCCATCACTGGTTGATTTCACACGGAATGACCCTAAAATGATTCTGTATGAAATGTCTGATTTGCAGATATCTGAAAAAATGGTGTGCTGGCAAAGAAAATTCCTGTCTAACCTGATCAAATGACATGAAAATAGCATCTTTATATAATGATCTTATATTCACCACTCCATTACAACGCCAAAGATTAAATGTATTGTCCTGAAGAGAAGCTGGGAATAAATGGTTGGCTGTAATAGGGGAATAAACTGACATAGAAACTAGCCCATAATGTTTCCGAAATTGAGACCAGATTTTTAAAGAGTGTCGTATTACAGGATTCTGGCAGGTCTGAGGTGGGTGTAGGGGAATAGGTGAGCATAGAAGACCTGAAAGTGAAACAGGACTACAATTGCTAGATTCAATTTGTAACCAGCCTGGAAGATCCCTAGAGGATGCATCCCATTGCCAATACAATAATACAATATATAATAATACAATAAGCTTTTGATATTGGCAGCCCAATAATACATCTGAAAATTAGGTAAGGCCTTTACTGTCAAAGATGGCAGCGCCCTGAACCCCCGATTTTGGCTTCATTTTTGCTCTTAAGAAATTCTATTCTATCTTCTACAACAGAAGTGCAGTGCATCGCTTTGCATGCACTGTAAAAAGCCAACGGATAACAAGACAGTGCATCGCTTTGCATGCACTGTAGGCTAATAATAATAAAAAGCCAGCGGATAACAAGACAGTGAGTGCATCGCTTTGCATGCACTGTAATAATGTCAACTTGTCATAACTGAGACAACTTCTGGAAATGTCACTTTGTCTGGGTTGTCTTCATTATGACACAACCAATGTCAAGTTGTCATGACAAGGTGTAATTGAAACTTCATGACAGAGGTCATAAACATTTATGACATGTTAATAATATTCATGAAGGTTCATGACATGATATTGTCATAGATTATGAAGGTACCTTCAAATAAAGTGTTACCCAATAATCTAAGGTGTTTTGTCAAAAAAGTGATATAGTTTTCAAATAGTAGATCCAATAGGCCTATTTCATTTCATTTCATATTTATTATACAGGAAAGAATTAAAAGTAACAAAGTTACAGTTTAAAACGGGCCTGACTCAGCAAGAAGCTGATTTCCAGCAGGTTCCTGTTCTGCAGCACATATAACAAGTAACAAGGACATCACAACAAAGACATCGCAACATATACATTTACATTTACATTTATGCATTTAGCAGACACTTTTATCCAAAGCGACTTACAAAAGAGGGATAACAATTAAGCTGCAACACAATACAAGTAAGTGCCTATTGGGAGTGCCATTTGCTAATAGGAGAGCAAGTGCTAGAGTTTAGAAGTGCTTGGTCAGTGCATTCCAAGTAATTTAACGAATTAGGGACGAGATACTCTTGAAAGAGCTGGGTCTTCAAGAGTCTCTTGAAAGTAGAAAGAGTGCCTGTTGTTCTAATAGTCTTGGGGAGACTATTCCACCAGTTAGGAACAATGCATGAAAAGAGCCTAGATTGACCTGTGCGCGGTGCTGGTCGTTCCAAACAGCGATCCTTGGTTGAGCGGAGCGATTGGAGGTTAGCATATGGTTTGATGATGTCTTTGAGGTAGACTGGAGCAGTTCCCTCCAGTACCCTGTATACCAACATTAGTGACTTGAATTTAATGCGAGCAGCCAGGGGCAGCCAATGGAGCTCCCTGAACAGTGGAGAGACATGTGCTCTCTTTGGCTGGTTGAAGACGAGGCGTGCAGCAGCCTTCTGGATCATCAATAGTGGTTTTGCTGCACACGCTGGTAGACCTGTTAGAAGAGCGTTGCAGTAGTCAAGACGAGAGATAACCAGCGTCTGAACCAGGAGCTGTGTCGCATGTTGAGTAAGGTACGGCCTGATTTTCCTAATGTTGAATAAAGAGAAACGGCACGACCTAGCAACAGCAGCAACATGATCCGTGAAGGTCAGCTGGTTATCAATTATTACGCCTAGGTTTCTTGCAGCCTTGGTAGGAGCAACAGATAGAGAGTCTATCTTAATGCTGATGTTGTGGTGCAGGGTTTGCTTGGCAGGGATGATCAGCAGTTCCGTTTTTGAGAGGTTTAGTTGAAGGTGGTTGTCTTTCATCCATGCAGATATGTCTGAGAGACAGTCAGAGATCCGTGTTGTCACTGTAGAGTCACCAGGAGGAAAAGACAGATAAAGCTGGGTGTCATCTGCATAGCAGTGGTAGGAAAAGCCATGTGAGTGGATGACTGGACCCAGTGTTGTTGTGTACAAAGCAAAGAGGAGGGGCCCCAGTACTGAGCCTTGGGGTACTCCTGTGGTAAGGTAGTGCTTTGCTGAGGTTTTGCCAAGCCATGACACATTGAATGATCGTCCAGTGAGGTAGGATTTGAACCAGGAGTGCGCTTTGCCGCCGACGCCCATGCTTCTAAGTTTATCCAGGAGAATTCTATGGTTGACTGTATCAAACGCTGCTGATAGGTCAAGTAGAATAAGAACTGACGATTGTCCTGCTGATTTGGCTTCTTTAAGAGCTTCTGTTACTGAGAGGAGTGCCGTTTCCGTTGAGTGTCCACTTCTGAAGCCAGATTGTTTGGAATCCAGGAGGTTATGCTGAGTGAGGAATTCCATGACTTGTTTGAAGACTGTTCTTTCGATGGTTTTTGACAGGAAAGGAAGAAGAGACAGGTCGGTAGTGCTCCACTTGCGTGGGAGAGAGAGAAGGTTTTTTGAGCAGTGGTCTTACCTGAGCTTGCTTGAAGGTGGTGGGAAATGTCCCTGAAGTTAGTGAAGCATTGATAACATGAGTGGTTGCCTTCACAATTGTAGGAGTAATGTCCTGTAGAAGAGTGGTTGGAATTGGGTCCAACTGGCAGGATGTTGGACGACTGCTTGTGAGAAGCTTAGTCACATCGTTTTCTGATAGAGAAGCAAATGAAGTGAATGAAGCAGGAGGAAGCCTTTGTGAAGTCATCTGTATAGGTGGGTCCGAGAATCTGTTGCTGATTGCTGCTACTTTGTCGGTGAAGAATTCCGCAAAGGTGTCAGCTGTGAGGTTGGTTGCAGGAGGCGGTGGTGGAAGGTTCAGTAGAGATTTGAACGTGGAGAACAGTTTCCTGGTGTCTGTAGCGTTGATGATCTTGTCCTGGTAGAATTCCTTCTTTGCAGAAGTGATGCTGGATGAGAAGGATTCTAACATATACAGCGATGCCTAATGTTCAATCCTGTGTGTGTAGCCTATCTATCTATCTATTTATCTATATTTATATGGGCGATTCTACCGAATTGGTGCAAATTCACAGTTCTAAACTTCTTGGAAAAAAAAGTGTATTTTTCTTTCAGCTTTGCTTGCATATACATTAAGCACTATCTAAGGTATACAGTTCTAATATTGAGACACTTTAGAATCATAATGTGCTTTTTATACAGCTTTCGAAACATTTGTCTGTCCACAAATAAGTCACTACCGAAACGGGATAATATATAATATAATAAATATGTTCAAAATAAAATTTCAATTTTTTTTATATTTCTCATCAATATGTTTTTTAGAATTTAATTAGCATGTTTTCAGAAGTTTGTCAAGGATTTTTATATTTCTAATCTGGTTTCTAATTTGAATTTACAGAATTTGTCATATTTTGAAAACTGGATTTCTCCATAAAATGTATAAACTTGGTCACATAAAAATCATATCTCAGGATTCAATAGACAAAAATATATATTTTATAACACTGTATCATAAACTTTAAATAAAACACTTTTTATATTGTATTTTGGCCAAAAACATCGAATTTTCTTGTTTTTTTTACGGCAGAGTTTCGGTAGTGACATCGTTGTTTCGGTAGTGACCTGAATGTTTTATTTGCCTTGTTCCCATTGTCCTTAGTTCTAAGTTTTATTGTCCTTCCTTCAACCAAACTAATTGCAAATTAGTCAAATATTCAATAATATTTCATTTTGGATAAAGAATACCACCTCGGAGAGGCTGGCCTTCTAGTAGGCCTTTTCTTACCCAATATCAACAAACCCCTACTATATTACATAATAGGAATATCCTATTAGTCCCTAAAAGTAAACTTTTACTGAATTACTAGACTTATTCATCCTGTTGACCATGACATGATAGGTCATAGGTCAATGTTCCCTATTTTTCTGCACATTAGGCCTTTATTCTCATGGAGCATTGATTTATACCGATAGAAATAGGCCTACCTTTAAAAATTCTTAAAATTTCTCTGCTCAAAATTTGTATTTTACTTTATTTAGACATGTTGATTATCAACAAAACTATTTCTTGCCTGCATAACCTCAAAAGTCTGCCAAAAATGACAGAAATGACAAGCATTAGCTTGTAATACACTGTAACTTTCATGTTTATATTTCAGATGGCAATTAACAATTCAACAAAAATCATTATAGACTGTATGGTTTTGAGATGGGGTTCATACTTCACTGCATGATATCATGTCAAAAAATATGTATATTATTTTTCATTTACCAGAGAAAAGTTGAATTTATGTCACTACCGTAACAATATGTCACTACCGCAACAACACAATTTTGTTTCGGTTGTGACTGTTTCGGTAGTGACGAAAATTGATAAATTTGAGCCTAAACCCAAGAAGGTTGGTAGGACATGGTTATTTACCTTTGGTCTGAGCAATGAAACACATATGACTACAAGATATTCCAAAATGACACAAACATTTTTGTCCTGATAGTGGAAAATAGGTGTTTCGGTAGTGACGCTCTTAAATGTTACACCCAGGGTTTTTAGACTTCTGATCACATTTACCTCAGTATCAAAGCTTGCACTATGTCAACACTCTATCAGGGGAAAGAGAACAACTAACCAATACGCATGCAAAAATGTAATATGTGACTACAACTACTCTCAATCTATAAACAAAAACATTTTGTGTTTCGGTAGTGACGTGAAAATCCGGGACATGTTTTTTTTTTTTAATAAACTTTTTAATTCTACAACTTCAATCAACAATTATTGGTTCTTTTAAACATTGTTTTTAGTAGCCATCAATAAGTCCTTTACAGAAAAAAAATATGACTTAAATCTAAAAAAATATTTTCATTAATTGAAATTTAAGAGTTAGGGTTTGAGACAACCACCTCTCCATTGAAAGCACCCTATTTATCAATTTAGGTATATTAAAGTAGCAGTTATTTAAATTATTGCTTGGAAGTTAATTAGATCATGATAAGATCTAATTTATGACATGTGGTTTTTATACCAAAAATCTTTTAAAATAAGTTGTAGATGCCCGGGACAGCAATTTACACGAATTCGGTAGAATCGCCCATATATTGAACCCAGTGAAACCGATCTCTTGTTGGATTTTGCCAAAAATATTATGTTACTAATGTATTTTAAATCAATTTGTAACTGAACAGTGTTATAGACACACGACAGTGACAAGAAGTGTACAGTAGGAATAAATGTAGATTGTAGTGTACTGTACTGTAGACTTGTAGTCAAGACCGCTTGGACCAAGACCAAGACAATACCAAGACCAGAGGCTAACGAGACCAAGACACGACCAAGACCAGGGGCTAACGAGACCGAGACAAGACCGAGAAAAATTGAGGCCGAGATCAAGACCGAGACCGAGACCGGAAAAGGCTATGTTGGAAGTTATAACTTGATTTGAAAAACAACCTTGGTTAACATTAAACTCATATTAGAGCGTATTATTTCAACTGCTGGCAACAATGTGGATAGGGATAGTAGATCAGAAGATAAAAACTGTTTTGATATCTTTTTTGATAGCTGTAGAACCAATAATTTAAAAAAATGACCATGCTTTTACCAGCATGACACGCCTACTGAACTCATGATGACAAAAATGAGTGTCAGGCCTACTCTATAGCAATATTAGGCTAATTAAATACCAGCAGGGGGATATCCCCTAGTCACCCACTGTGATGAGTTGAGGTCTTCCAGCGAGATGTCCCTGCTCCAGACATTTCAACCAGTAGAAAATAATTTCTGGGTAGCTGGGAGAATGACAAAGTCAACTCCATTACATTAAATTCTACTCTGTTGGCCTTGCTTCTACTGGTAAAAGTAAGTGTCACGTCCCGGGGTTGGGAGTGAATGAACTATAATTAACGTGATTGTAATGTTGATGTGTGTCTTGTTGTGCTTAATGGACTGACGAATTATCAGACGTGAGCAATAATGACTGAACAGGTGGACAATCAGCTGGGGACGTTTGCATTGGCTGATCATTCTGATAAGACATTCGGACATGAGTTATGGGGAACGGAAAGACGGAACAAGCTGCACGGTGCAGCGACGGACACAGTCAGTGGGTTGCCTGTGTGGACTGGGGCTATCAAGTACTGTATTTTGCTGTTGGCTGTCTGTTTCTCTCTTCTCCATATATGTACGCTTGGCTGTGATCGCGGACGGTCGTTGGAGTTTCCGGGTGGAGCAGATTGATGTGGCCTGTCTACCGGAGGAGCAGAGGAACGTGAGAGTTTTGAGTGAGTGATTGGGGCTGGCTGGAAGCTCGGGCGATCGCTCAGTAGGCTGTTGTTTCTCCCTCCAGGTACCGGCGGCGATCGCAAGTGGATCCAGCGGATCGGCGTGGCAAGCTATGATTCAGCGCACACAAACCAGAGTGAAAGGAAAGTAATTCTGCCTGTCGATTGTCTGAGTGTGCGCGCATTCAATCCTTTACGTGTGTGTGTACGTTGCTTAGACTGTTTGTGCTTCCTGCAGTGGCAGCGTGTGGGCGGAGCCGTGCGCGGTTGACGTGGGCACGTCAGGATGAGGAGCGTTCGCATGGATCCGAACGGAGAGCGTTCCAACTGCCTGCGCCTGTGGGACTGATGGCCGCAAGATAAGTGCAGGCTTGCTCTTGAACTTTGCTGCTGGGGCCTGCTTGGTGCTTGGGGACTGAATTATTTTGCATGGTTGCTGCGGTGACTTTTGTTGCTTTGCTTTGCTTTGCTTTGCTTTGCTTTGCTTTGCTTTGCTTTGCTTGTTTGGTTTGTTTCCTTTTGGGGGATTCAGGTGCTGGTGGTGAGAGAACCAGCTGGTCCCCCATGTTAATTTCATTTTTGTTTTGTGTTTGTTTGTTTATGTTTGTCTCATGTCTCCTTGCAATGAATTAACAGCATACGCTGCAGTGGGGGAACTTTTACACTGTGTGGGTTTGCTGTGAGTATTTATATCAGCCTTGGGGTGTGAATGCTTTTATTGCAGTGTGTTGTGAAGTTTTACTATGTTGCTGTGTCACCTCTGAAACTTAACTTATTTTCCTCTGCTGCTGGGTGTGCATGTGAAGGGGTGTAAGGAGTTAATGACAATAAATACGATTTAAATGCATTCCTCTGTTATGCTGTGTTGTCTTTGGTCAAGGGGTCCTAAAGGTTCCTGTTAGCGGGACACGTTAAAGGTGAAAAATAAAATTCTTTGTGGGACTCAGAATCCCTCCAAAAAGTGGCCTCGGCCGTAGTCAGGCAAGGACCCCTGTACCAAAGCAACATGGATAACTCTGTGGATCCAGTGCCATGGGCAGTGCCACAGGCAGTGCCACAGCAACCTGGGGCTTTTCCAGGTTTTTTCCCATGGTTTGCTGGTGGACCGTGGATACCAAAGTTTGGGGTGGATAAATGTGAGCAGTTTGGAGAATGGAAACGTAACATTGAAGTGTGTCTAAGGGCATTAACACTTGATGCTAAACAGAAAATTGATCTGGTTATGGGGGCTTTAGGAGGGGAGCCTAGAAGGGAAGTAGACCTTTTAGAAGAAAATAAAAGGGACACAGTGGAAAAGATATTGGCCTTTTTAGAGCAGTTGTATGGGCATGAGGCTGGGTTGGCAGAGTTAAGGGGGCATTTTTTACATGTAAGCAACACCCAGGGGAGGGGGTGGGCTCGTTCATCCTCCGTCTCCGTGAGTGTTATTCCAGGTGGAGGAAGAAGGAGCCAGCAGAGGGAGAAGATGACGACACCCTACGGAGCCAACTGGTGGCAGGCATGTCAACAGGGCCATCGAAAAGAGAACTTCAGCGGATGATCCGACGGACCCCCCGCCTCTCTTTTGCTGAAGCCTGTAAGGAAGCCCGTGAGGTGGAGAAGGAGAGTGCTTCCGAAGAGCCTTCTGACAGTGCGGAGGCCCGCCGGACGTATGTTCCCCACCCCGGTGGCAAGGATCCATCCCCAGCTGACCCCCCTGACCCACCAGACGGCTGGCGGACTACTCTAAAAGAAGAACTGTTCCAGGAGCTTCGCGAGCAGGTCAAAGGGCTTCGTGACTCCCTTTTGAGTGAACTGCGGGGAAGGGCCGTGCCTGGAGGGAGCACGGATACAGCTATGTCCAGCGAGGCCCCAAGGAGACGGCGACAGACTACTGGAGCAGTGGCCCGGTGGGACGACCAGGGGAGACCGATCTGCCTACACTGTGGGAAGCCTGGCCACATGCGGAGAGACTGTCCTGATCGGCAGCAACCAGCCCAACCAGCCCAACCCACTTCTGCATTTGGCCGTGCAGTGTTGCCCACAGTGGAGTGGGGTGATGCACAACCGACCCTACGGGAGGCGTTAGTGGGAGACAGTCCTCAGGTACAGGTGTTGGCTGCTGGCCGCCCAGTGTCCTGTATCATTGACACCGGCTCTCAGGTCACCCTGTTCAGCAAGACCCTCTTTGAACGCGTAGTGCAGGGAGTGGAGATGCGGGATGCGGCAGAACTCCCATGGCTCACACTCAAAGCGGTGAATGGACTGAAGCTCCCCTATGTGGGGTATGTGATCCTGGACTTCACAGTGGCAGGAGTGGTGATCCCCCAGCGAGGGGTGGTTATAGTTGAAGACCAGCATCTGCCGTCATCACATGGAATCCTGGGGATGAACGTCATTCGTCACTGCTGGGAGCTGCTTGAAGAGAGGGGTGGAGGAGCCCATCGTTCCATGTTTGTCTCTGCCCTCCCCAGCCCTGACCGGTCTGCCTGGAGTCAGGCATTTGCAGTCTGTCGGCGTGTACAGGTGAGCACCAGCAGCCATGGGGAGTCCCTGGTGGCCAAAGTCCGTATGACGGGACATTCCACACTACAGCCTCAATCGGAGCGTGTTGTCTGGGCTGAAGTGCCGAGGGGTCAGCTGCAGGATGGGGATCAGGTCCTGGTGGAAGATTTCCGTGGGGGTCACCAGGAGTGGTGTGTTGGCCGTGTCTTGACAAGGGTGCAAGGGGGACGAGTGCCTCTCAGAGTTTGCAACCTCCATACTTACCCTGTGGAGCTTCCAAGATGCCGTCCACTAGCCAATGTGGAGAAGGTTGGGCCAGATGCAGTGCAGCTACCCAATGAATTGGTGCTCCGCTCCCGAGGTGAGCAGACTGTGGAGGTGGAGGTCCGTCCGATCCGGCATGCATTGCCACAGCACCTTGAGGCGTTGCAAGAACAGGGCGTAGACCTCGCGCTGGAAGAACGAGAACAACTGCATCGCTTGCTGGAGAAGTGGCAACGGGTGTTTGCACGAAATGAAGAGGATTATGGTAGGACGGATGCATTGTATCACCATATCCCCACGGGCAGTGCTGCACCCATCCGGGAGCGTTATCGCCCAGTGCCCCCTAGCCTGTATTCCGAGATGAAGGAGCTCTTGCGCGGGATGCTGGAGGGAGGTGTAATCAAGGAGAGCTCTAGCCCTTGGGCTGCGCCGGTAGTCCTTGTTAAAAAGAAAGATGGGACCTGGCGATTCTGTGTGGACTATCGGCGGCTCAATGACATCACACACAAGGACGCCTACCCTCTCCCGCGTATTGAGGAATCCTTGACGAGTTTGAAGGGGGCTGCCTTCTACTCAACCCTCGACCTGGCCAGCGGGTATTGGCAGGTGGAGGTCCACCCTGACGATCAGGAGAAGACTGCCTTCACTACGCCCATGGGCCTTTACCAGTTCGAGCGGATGCCGTTTGGCCTTTGTAATGCGCCAGCAACTTTTCAGAGATTAATGCAACGTTGCCTGGGCGACAAAGTGCATGATTTTTTTGCTCATATATTTAGATGATGTAATTGTGTTTTCATCTGACTTTGCTTCTCACCTAGGACACCTGGAGCAAGTATTCGCACGACTGGAGGCCCATGGGCTGAAGCTCCAACCAGCGAAGTGCAACCTCTTCCAACGCTCCGTCAAGTACCTGGGTCATGTAGTCAGCAGGGGCGGTGTGTCCACGGATCCTGAGAAGACCACGGCGGTGCAGGATTGGCCCATCCCCACTACGGTGAAGGAAGTGAGAGCCTTCTTGGGTTTCGTGGGCTATTATCGCCGATTTATACCCGGGTTCTCCAAGCGAGCAGCAGCTCTCCACGCCCTGCTGAAAGGGGTTGGGGGGGCCTCTCGAGCAAAGGTACAGTGGACCGACGAGTGCCAGGAGGCCTTTACCGGCTTGAAATATGCTCTGTTGGAAGCCCCAGTGCTAGCCTATGCTGACTATGCTCTGCCGTTCCGCCTCTACACGGATGCCAACCTCCAGGGCCTGGGAGCAGTTTTGGCCCAGGTGCAAGGCGGCAAGGAGAGGGTTATAGCATATGCTAGCAGAAGCCTGCATGACACGGAGAAGAATGACCGTAACTACAGTGCCTTCAAGCTGGAATTGTTGGCTTTGAGGTGGGCGATAGTCGAAAAGTTTAAAGACTACTTATGGGGCATGAAGTTCACTGTGTTTACCGACCATCGTCCCTTGCTTCACCTAAAGACTGCTAACCTGGGCGCGGTGGAGCAGCGCTGGGCAGGCCAGCTTGCTTGTTATGACTTCGAGCTGCGCCACAAGCCTGGTTCCGAACATCGGAATGCTGACGCTCTGTCCCGACAACCAGGCCTGGCTGAGGTTAGGCAGGCAGTGGCTCTGGGCGAGGCAGACTGGGCGGAACGGCAGGGGCAGGATCCAGCAGTGGCCCAGGTACGGGAGTGGCGGTCGTCTGGAACGGCGCCCCCTATGGAGGACAGGTCGGCATTGCCAGGGGCCAGCCAGGTGCTGCTTAGGAGCTGGGACAGGCTGAGGGTGGAACAAGGGGTACTGCTGTATCAGGCGCCTGGGGAGGAATCTCTAGTTGTGGTGGTCCCCCAGGACATGCGGCCAGCCATTTGGAAGGAGTATCATGAGTCTCTAGGCCATGCCAGGGGAAGGCGGCTGGTGAAGGCTCTCCAGCTGCGGTTCTTCTGGCCAGGGATGAAGAACGATGTGGAGACCTGGGAGAAGGAGTGCTCACAGTGCCTGATCGGGTCCATGGGACGCAGTGAGTACCCCCCTTTATGTAGTATTAGGACCTGCTACCCCTGGGAGGTCCTAGCTGTTGACTTTTTATCCTTGGGCCGACCTTGGGATACTCACCCGTATGTGCTAGTTGCTGTCGACCTGTTTTCTCGATATGCATTTGCAGTACCTACACGTGATCAGACTGCAGAGACTGCAGCACGGTGTTTGTGGAGGGAAGTTTTTCAACGTTACGGCTGTCCAGAGAGGCTGCTGTCGGACCAGGGTCCCGCCTTTGAGGCTGCCCTGCTGCAGGAACTGTGTAAGGTGTATGGGTGCAAGAAAATCCGCACCACCCCATATCGGCCTCAGGGCAATGGGGCTTGTGAACGTTGGAATCAGACCTTGCTTGGTCTGTTGAATACCCTGACACCTGGAGAGCAGCAGCATTGGAGGGAACATCTACCTGACCTGGTACAGGCTTATAACAGTACCCCCCACAGCAGCACTGGTTTGGCTCCCTTTTTTGTATTATTTGGCCGCCACCCCCGACTACCAGTGGACCAATCCTGGGGTGTGGGGGGGAATGAAGGGAGTGCTGGGGTTGGGGAATGGCTCCAGGACCATCGCTGTCGATTGAGGAGGGCGATTGAAGAAGTCCAGCAACAAGCCGGAAGGAGACAAGAACAAGACCAGCGGCGGCATCTTCATCGATTGAGGGCCCTGCCTCTTCTGCCAGGGGAGAGGGTCCTGGTGCGCAGCTTTAGACGGCGAGCCCGTGGTAAGCTGGGGCCGTACTGGGACCCTTCCCCCCAGGTAGTGGTTGGGCAACCGGACCCACATGGGCCTGTGTACCAGATCCGCCCTGAAGGTCGGGAAGGGCCAATGCGCACCCTCCACCGTCGTCACCTACGTGTCTGTCCACCTGGATGTGAGCTGGGATCTCCGGAGACGGTAGGTGAACGAGGGGGTGGGGGGGCCCAGGGTAGGGGATCTGGGCAGGGGGAACAGGGGCTTGGTTGGCCGGGTCAGTTGAGTCTGGGGGGTGGCCAAGGGGGGCAGCCTGGGGTTATCCCTGTTCAACCTGGGGCTTTACCTAGTGATCCTGGTTCTCACCTTGAGCCTGTGGAGGCTGGGGTTGGGGACCCGCCAATAGCCAGTGAGGGGTCAGGGGTGGAGGGTCCAGAAGACGGTCAAGGAATGCCCCGACGCTCCCAGAGGGCTAACCAAGGGGAGAAACCTGCCAGATACCGCATGTAGTAGTCGGGACGACTCTGGTTTTAGTGGGGGGGTGTGTCACGTCCCGGGGTTGGGAGTGAATGAACTATAATTAACGTGATTGTAATGTTGATGTGTGTCTTGTTATGCTTAATGGACTGACGAATTATCAGACGTGAGCAATAATGACTGAACAGGTGGACAATCAGCTGGGGACGTTTGCATTGGCTGATCATTCTGATAAAAGACATTCGGACATGAGTTATGGGGAACGGAAAGACGGAACAAGCTGCACGGTGCAGCGACGGACACAGTCAGTGGGTTGCCTGTGTGGACTGGGGCTATCAAGTACTGTATTTTGCTGTTGGCTGTCTGTTTCTCTCTTCTCCATATATGTACGCTTGGCTGTGATCGCGGACGGTCGTTGGAGTTTCCGGGTGGAGCAGATTGATGTGGCCTGTCTACCGGAGGAGCAGAGGAACGTGAGAGTTTTGAGTGAGTGATTGGGGCTGGCTGGAAGCTCGGGCGATCGCTCAGTAGGCTGTTGTTTCTCCCTCCAGGTACCGGCGGCGATCGCAAGTGGATCCAGTGGATCGGCGTGGCAAGCTATGATTCAGCGCACACAAACCAGAGTGAAAGGAAAGTAATTCTGCCTGTCGATTGTCTGAGTGTGCGCGCATTCAATCCTTTACGTGTGTGTGTACGTTGCTTAGACTGTTTGTGCTTCCTGCAGTGGCAGCGTGTGGGCGGAGCCGTGCGCGGTTGACGTGGGCACGTCAGGATGAGGAGCGTTCGCATGGATCCGAACGGAGAGCGTTCCAACTGCCTGCGCCTGTGGGACTGATGGCCGCAAGATCAGTGCAGGCTTGCTCTTGAACTTTGCTGCTGGGGCCTGCTTGGTGCTTGGGGACTGAATTATTTTGCATGGTTGCTGCGGTGACTTTTGTTGCTTTGCTTTGCTTTGCTTTGTTTTGCTTTGCTTGTTTGGTTTGTTTCCTTTTGGGGGATTCAGGTGCTGGTGGTGAGAGAACCAGCTGGTCCCCCATGTTAATTTCATTTTTGTTTTGTGTTTGTTTGTTTATGTTTGTCTCATGTCTCCTTGCAATGAATTAACAGCATACGCTGCAGTGGGGGAACTTTTACACTGTGTGGGTTTGCTGTGAGTATTTATATCAGCCTTGGGGTGTGAATGCTTTTATTGCAGTGTGTTGTGAAGTTTTACTATGTTGCTGTGTCACCTCTGAAACTTAACTTATTTTCCTCTGCTGCTGGGTGTGCATGTGAAGGGGTGTAAGGAGTTAATGACAATAAATACGATTTAAATGCATTCCTCTGTTATGCTGTGTTGTCTTTGGTCAAGGGGTCCTAAAGGTTCCTGTTAGCGGGACACGTTAAAGGTGAAAAATAAAATTCTTTGTGGGACTCAGAATCCCTCCAAAAAGTGGCCTCGGCCGTGACATAAGTCTTTAGAGCGGGTTTCTCAAGCCAGGTGGAACATTAGAAATTTTTGGATGTTTTTTTTGTGTGCATTTTAGATAGCTAGCTCCTTTAAACTTTTAAAGCATTTAAACCTACTGCTATAATGAGAGGAATGTGCCACAATAGGCCAACTTGATTTACCTCACTCACGTCAGATGTAGCCTTACGCGCGAACATCTGATCCTCCGCGATAGACGATTTATTTCAGGAGCCAGAAATCCTTGAATCTAACTGGATTTAATTGACGTACACTTCAGCCAACCACATCGAAACCAACCGATGACGCTGGTTACGTTTGTTGGATTGGTTGAATTCAAAACAGTTGCTTCTTCGCTACGTCACACCCTCTACAGCAGCCAGCAGCCCTGATTGGTCCGGTTAGGAAATATTGGGCTTGAAATCCCTCCCAATGGCATCAACATCAGATCGTTGCGCGGAGGCCTTACGAAAGTTATGTAGCGCATGATCTGACGTGAGTGAGGTAACAACTTGATGGGTGCATTCTACTTTTTATTTTGTTTCCTTTAGTTTTAGATGTAACACAACATGCAGTGTGCCAACGGTAATTAAAAATAAAAAATAGTTCCACACAATGGGCAAGACATGGCACTATGCAGCCTTCATAACACAAAATGAAATACTGACTTAGTTTAAATTTGTACTTTTAAAGTAGAATAGGTTGCACAAGATTAACCCCTGTACTTTTCTGAGATGCATTTCATTCATATCTGCCCATAACTGCTTATTTTGATTTCTGAAAGTTGGCAACCCAACCAGGCCTACCAACATACTCTGTCTATAACAAAGACTCTATACTAGGCTTACTTCTAACATGGCCTGAGTTAATTTTGAGAACATGCAATACAAGATTACGGTTTCAGCAGAAGCTAGCCTACTTTGTGAGATGACAATGGGGCTGGTGCAGCCTGCACTTTTACTGCTTGATGATTCTCATCACTACATGCGGTGAGTGAGTTGGTAATGCAAAACCCGGAGCGGATTATCAGCGGTATACATTCGCTATTACATCAAGTGTAATGGATTCTTTCGGGATGCAATAGAGATAACTTTGAGAATACATCAACCACGTTCATTTCACTCGCAGGAGATCATTCACAAGCGTCCATGAGCCACTAAATACGTGAGTTTTTACGATGTCTGTGTCTCGGTAGCCTATACTAAATTTATGAAAATTAAAGATGAAAGATTTAATTCCCATAAATACATTAGAGATCATGTTAACTACCATGACATCGCGCTCAGCCAACACATGCCTATGCATACACGAACATTTCATAAATAAATTGCCTACATTTTGCGAATGGAAAGTAAACTTTTAGGACAGTAATTTAGAGCTGCATCTAACTGAACGTGCGCGGCTCTCTGTCACTGAGAGACCGGCCCATAAATGCATTTGTGAGCCTTGCTCTGCTGCAGCAAGGGGTGTCTTTTGCGCACACTCACTTTCGTTTTGGTGCGTCTCATTGTTTAGGCTGTCATTTAAACCGGCAACTGATATCGTTAAAATATATATTTATTGCATTTATTTATCTTGTCTTGGTCTTGGTCTTGCAAGACACCAAGACAAGACCAAGAGATCCGAGACCAAGACAAGACCAAGACAATACACTGTCAAGACCAAGACGAGACCGAGACCACGTAAAATTGGTCTCGAGACCGGTCTCGAGACCAAGACCGGTCTCGAGACATACAACTCTAATTCCTACATTCTACTAATAGTTTGTGTGTAACTCTGAATGCAGGCTTGGAAATACTCTTGTGTGTTTTTCATAGGCTGAGCAACAATGATGAAGGACTTTGGGATGAAGTAGCTAAACATGATGCCGTACAAACAGATAAGACTAACCACACACTTCACCATCACCACATATTTGTTGTAAGTCATCACACTGGCTGTGTAGAAAGCGGACCAGCTGAGACAAAACAACAGCATGCTGAAAGTGATGGCTTTGGCCTCATTGTAGTTCTTGGGTAGGTCTGTTCCCATGTAGGAGAAGCAGAAACAGAGGCCGCTGAGGATCCACACAAGAGCAATAACAAGAGAAGCCACAATATTGTTCGTTTCTATGCATTCCATGACAAGCTGGTCTTTGAAAGTCTCTGTGTCCTCGTGAGGCAAAGGGGGAGTGGCTGTCATCCAGATGACACAGAGAAGGAGCTGAAGGAGAGAGATGGCAGCCACCACCAACCACTGGCCATTGTGCTTCACCCACCATGCATGCGCTTTGGGCAGGTGGGCAGCCATTTTGAATATGCAGATGATCTGAAAAGAGCGGATAAGTAGACAAGACAAGCACACAGTGTAGAAGAAGATATATGGTACATCTCTCATGATGCAGCTGAAGGCTGTTGGCTCACTGAGGTTGAAGAAAGTACTGATGGCCGAAGCAGCGAGGCAGCCCAGCATCAGGAAGCACATACTGCCCCCTGCTGACCGCACTACTGGTGTGGAGCGGTGAATGGCAAACAGCACAGCCACCCCTAGACACAGGAGGATGATGAAGGATGCAGCGACCATGAGGACAATGGCGTAACCATCAGAGAAGTGGAGGAAATACATGGAACGCCTCTGGCACGCGGTGCTTCCAGCATCAGACCACTCATACTTGCCACAGTCCAGGCAGGTGTACAGGTTAGCTAGAGGAGAACACAAGGACAGTGAGGAAGCAGGCACACTGTACTCATAATAATAATAACAATAATAATACTAATACTACTACTAATAATAAAAACATTTGTCCTGATGGCCAAAATGCATTTTCAATGCATCCTGCTTGAGTGCAGCACTCCATACAGACCTACAGACCTACAGACTGTAGTCGTTGTGTGTAAGTGTTGTAGTTTTTGTTGTTTTTACATGCAGAGAATTTGCAGTTGTAGTTAATTTATTAAACTTTGTGTAAATATTTGGTGTATGGGTTAAGGCTATACATTTGTATAAGGGATAGGCCTATACATGTAGTTATAAAAATAGTTATAGTTATAAAAATAGTTTAATCTCAGAATTTCCTCTACCTGCATATTGGTTACTGAGGCATTTCACACAAGTGAAACAGCAGCGATGTAAACCATTCTTCTGCCGCACAAATCCTTGTTCACACTCCACAGAGCAGTTGGAGAATGGCACCTTCAAAACACAAACATACACAAAGGTAGACCAATATTTCATTTTCATTGAAAAAAATTAGCTAAAAATACAATGATAATGTTGGTTATTTTGGCCCATGGAGCACATAGACACAGTGAAATCACATAGAAATGAGGTTAGCACAATAAGCATAGTCATATCATGTAGACTTAAGGTGGTATTCTCCCAGGTGCTTAAGTCCAAAAAAGTGCTTAGTGTAGGCTGAAATACATGGAGCTAAGCACTTTTTTTTTTGGACTTAAGCACCTGGGAAAATACCACCTTAAGTTAATATATTAGAGGCGGCAGGAGCTTAAAAAATGAAAGTCGTGGTAATGGTTCAAAAGAGAATAAGTAAATCCACCACATTTCTGTGTACATCCATGTCAACCTCACTCACGTCAGATGATGCATTACACTGCAAGTATCTGTTAGCAACTATGCTTTTGAGAAACAGACGCCAGGACTGCTACCCTGTTTTGGTTTCCCTGATTTACAGTTTTCCCTGCGTAACTCTCAACTAGCGTCATTGGTTGGTTCCCATGTCAGTGGTTGAATTAACATGTCAATAACAATGACAGACAAGTCATTTATCCAAGGATTTTTGCCTTCTGAAGCAACTCTCCAATGGATCAGTCCCAGATGGATGTTTGCAGATACTTGCAGCATAAGGCTAGCCTGGGAATTCCCATGCTCCTCTGCACGCTTATTTCATTCCACTCTGCAGAGCAGCATGGTGACCATGGCCGTTTTCTCGCCTGCTTTCGGTATCCAATCGCAGAACAAAAAGGGATTTGTATGGCCCTCGATTGCATTTTACGTCACGTGGTGGCTCTGGTATTGGCTCCGAGGTATGTACAGACGCTATGATAGACATTCGTAGCGCCCAATAAACGGCTCTGGACAATTGTAAACGATGCTTCCGCTACGAGAAATGCAATAGGTAGGTCCCCAGACTAAATATCACTTGTGATTTTAGTTTGGCATTCGCCAGGCTAGCATAAGGCATCATCTGACATGAGTGAAGGTATGTCAATATCACTGTGAACTTCATTTACAGTATTATAGTAACTACCATGTTACAGTTCTACTCATGCCATGTCCTTGTGTTGTCTGTCCTGTTCTTTGCCTTAAAGGAGACATAGAATGGAAAACCACTTTTACATTTGTTTTGATGAATTAAGAGAGGTTGTGGAGGGTCAAAGTGCTATCATGAACATGAGGCATGGTTCTGCCCTCTTTCATATGGAAATCCTACATTTAGAAATAGCCATTGAATGATGGGCGAATTAGAACAAAGCCTACAAAGATGTCAAATAGCACAAAGCCATTGCAGTTCAATTAAGGTGGCCAGAGTGAGGCGTTGTTTAAGCAAAAAAAAAAAAAAACTTTCAATACACATCTTAAAAATGAGGTGTTAACTAGGCTTGTAAAATATCACTTGATCTTCTTTTTGACAAAATACAATTTAATATATTGTATTTTAACACCAGAGAACAGGATACAATACTCAATGAATCCATTCTATGTCATCTTTAAATATGCTTCATTAAATAGTAATTGCACTGACAAAAACCCACTTGTCTTGACTAGTCATAGCTGTGAATAGCTGCCTGTGACTGATGCTCCAAATACAGGGCTCTTCAACTCACCTCTCCGCTGCCATGCCAGTGTACATCCATGTCATGAATAGTCAGATTTGACACGGGGTAGTTAGTGTATGTGGCAATCTGACGGATCTTCACAGGCTGACGACTGGTGTCCCAGAACACAACAGAATAGCGTGCAGGCGGGTCCAAATTTTTGTCAAATGTTATGATGAGGTCTTTCAAGAGGAAGTGCAAGTGTTTGATTTCCTGTAGAAGCTAGAAAGAGACAAAAATATTTATAAATGCAATGGAAGTTACAATTTGGCTTGTATGTTTCATCAAGAAGATACACTTAGCATTGTTTCCAAGAGTTGGCAAACAAAGGAGACAATTTGAACAGCTTTGTGCAGCTTGTTAAGTAATTAACTCTATAAAGACGACAAGAAATGGGGGGATCCCCCATAAGCTAATGCTTTTTTTTTTAACTCTCTCTAAAGACATCAGGCGCCATCTTAGATGTTAACTCCAAATAAATGTATCAAGAATATCTTCAACATACGAAGCTCTCATCTTCAGACAATAGTACAGTACAGTAGTTTTTTTTACCATGTAGGGATAGACTGTGCGACTGGTGTTGCATCCTGAGTTGTTGCACTGTAGAGTGTTATGTAAAGCCTTGGCTAGGGTGTACACCGCAGAATAAATGGGGAAAGTATAAGTGGGGTTTTCATTGATGATATCCTCTGGATTGACTGACTGGGTGTTGTCACGGGCCTGGTTGCAGAAGTCTTTGGTGCTGTGAACAGAATCCCCTTTGTTCTGTGACTGGTAGATGAACTCATCAAAACCAGACAGGGGGACAACTGTTGGTGTCACTCCAATGATGGTGCCGATTGATGTTATTCCTTGGAGTCTGAGCAAGTTATTGTTCATAGACCAGGCATCACATGCGATCCAGACTTTATTTTTGAAGTTAAATTGAACAGATGCGTTGATAACCTTCTCAGCAAAGAGTGTCTCAGTGAAAACGATAATGACATTAATCTGATGCATGTCTATTTCATAAAATGTTGTGTTTAACTTTGAGGTGTCCGTTAGTAGTTCATGGTAACCCAGGCAAATATCAGTGTTGCTGATTAAATCAGTAAACAGTTTCAAGCCATTCTCACTGTACTCAGTATTGGAACCAAGGAACGCCACCCAGTCCCAACCAAAATGTTCTATGATGTGAATGATGAGTTCAACCTCATTTTCGTTGCTAGGATTGGTCCTCACGAAGGATGGATACGTCAGTTTGTCACTTAGGATTGAACTTCCTGCTCCGTAACTGACCTTCAGAGGGGAAAATTTTTTTTTTTTGAAAATGTAGGACAATTACAGTTTTAGGATGAAAACATTTCACGTCAAAATTCAACACAGCAAAGTGACAGAAAACCGTGAGTTTACATACTAAAACCCAAGCAATTGTTATTATATTGTTATACTATAAATATTTACAAAATATTCAGGAGAGTTGATATGCATACTGTACATAATAATAATAATAATAATAATAATAATAATAATAACAACACATCAAATTAATGATGAAATCTTTACCATTGGAATCAGGTCCATCATAAACATTGGAGCCAGACTTATAGTTTCAGTGCTACTGAAGGCACCAATGAATCCAATGATTTGAGAGGGGTGATGCGCATATGGCTGCATAGGTTTAATTGAGCCATTAATGGAGCTGTACTGGAGGATGGCAGGGAAATTCTGTGCATCAGTGCAGTGATCAAAGAGTTGGTAACCAAGGGTTACATTAGGCAGGAGGGTGCTAGAGTTGTTGATCTCCTCAACTGCAAACCTCATCACCTGCAGCCCCCGATAGCCTCGTAAGAACAGGGGCTTGCTGTTAAGAGGAAAGAGAATGTGAATACAAGTGATTCTGAAAATGAAATTATGTGAGGAATTTGTGCTCTGTGACATCAATAAATTAGACAGAGCAATTTATTATTCATGAGATATTTAAATAAATAAATAAATAAATAAAATATTATAAGAAGTCCTTCATTTGCCATTTTGTCATTTGTGTATTTGAGTACTCACTTGAGGCAGCGTACCGTTTCAGGTCGTCTTGCCCGAGCCGGGCCCGGAGTGTAGTGAACAGGGAAGAGACCTCCAATGAGGTAGTCCCCATTGAGGGTGAACTCGGAGGCCTGGCAAGATGGCAGACCAAGGTGAGGATCAGAAATGATGAGAACAAACAAGGAGAGGACAACCAGCTGCATTGTGCATTCAGCTGGGGAGAGTTAAGAGCAATTCAGACTGAAGATCCGCGACGAGACGAAACCGTCTTAAAACAGAGTTGCGGCGGTGTGAATGAATCGTCGCAGGTTGTTGCAGGCAGTTGCAAGCCGTCGCAAAAGATTTAACATGTCAAATTGCAGTTTCAGAGTTTTAGAACGTCCAGGTTTATAGAACATCGCAGCCCGTCTCGTCGCGGATCTTTTGTCTGGAGCTACCTTTACTGACACTGGGCTCTCTTCACTCCCTGAGGCTCACATGTATACAAGCTTTGTGTGTCTTAACTATGAATCTATTTGCATGTACTTATAGTTTAATGCATCATTTCACTTCTTCACTGGAAGGCAGAGTCTTTGCATACAGCAGGTGCATCTCAATGTGGAGAATATGTTGGAAAAGTCAGAAAGTGAAATGTTCAAATACTCTGATGGCTGATATTCTTCTAGAGTTCAGTAGCAATGTGTAATAGGCCTACCATGGTAATATCTTCTTGCTGATTCAATGCGTGTTTGATTGGGCAATGAGAGGTGGGGTCTCCTTGAAATGATTGTCATCTGCTATTCATACAGTATGGGAAAATCTGAACAGCTGTGAGATTTCTGTAATGCCCAATAGCTATTCAAGAATAGGATGGTATGTGAGCAGACATAATATATAAAACTCTTGTGCTCTTGTCAGTGTGCAGTGCAATGACGGTACTGCCTAGGGCTACCGATTTATCTACAAGATTAATCACATGTAAAGTGAAATTCTTCTCAGAAAAACGATGGAAAAGCAGATGGAAAAGTCCTCTCATAATACAGCAATTACACACTACATAAATTAAAACATATCCATATATTCTAAACTGGCTAATGTTAGTTGATGGGGCAGGTATTGAATCTGAATATGGGGTACAGCTGAGACCAGTGAGCAGGTCAATCAAGCACAGTAGAATTAGGATCATTGTCCTGGAGTACTGGAGAGAGAGATTGACATCTTCACAAAACTTGTCTGTAGACAGAAGTAGGCCTATTATCTTCTATCTCTTAATTGCCTTGACTTGGTAAAACACAATGGACCACAACTAGAAGATGACAAGCCATGAACTGTCATTGCATTGCATGGCATTGCATTGAGGCTAGCATATCGATTGGTGAGAACCTGGTGCAACTGACATTTTGAACTAAGTTATATATATGCCATATCAAATGAAAGCTCTTTAGCTCTTTGCACTGACAAATTATAGAAGTAAAGTGTAAATAAATTTAGTTATTAAACAAAAACTAAGAGCCTTTACTTTGAACACAGTTACAAGCATGTGACTATTATTCATAGCATATAGTGTCATCCAGTTGTGCTTTAAAAAGATGGAATCAGTGCAGATAGCTACATAGGAGCAAGCTATGGTCATTTTTGTTTTGGCCCTCTGAAGTTCAATATGCTGACATGGCATTCTGTGAATCTGCATTCTACCACAACACTCTGTGACCTTAATTGATCAAATGCAAATTATACTTTCACTCAAAGAGCATTATTTAGATCAATGATATTGACATTGTGTGTGTAGTTCAGGGCTAGCCTGGCGTCTGTTTCCCAACAGCATAGTTGCTAACTAAGTTAGCACCCCATAATTGTAAAAGACAGGAACAGGGCCATCACAACAAGGCAGGCAAACCAGGCAATTGCCTGGGGCCCCAGGCTGAATGGGGCCCCCAAGATTGACTGTTTAATCATTTTAGTAGTTAAGTTGGTGGTGTTTTTCAACAAAAAATGACTTCAAACTGGAGTTAGACAACTGTACAATACAATGTTTGAAAATTATAACAATGTGGTTCATGTAAGTATTTACGGGGAGTGAAGGGCCCCCATGTCCTGTTTGCTTGGGGCCCCAAGTACCTTGAAACGGCCCTGGACAGGAAGTATGGGCGGGCCCAAGTTCAGGGCAGGTTGAAAGTGTGATAATGGTGGATCTGGATACAGAAAGAGAAACCCCCCATAACATGTGGAGTTATACATCCAGGGACTTCCTCTCCTAGAGATGTTTATTCTGCCATGAAAAAGTTCTCTTGTTATGTTGTGATAAAGCACTCAATCTAATAAACTGTCATCAACAAAACATTGTTTCCAAATAGTTTTGGATGTCCAGATTTGCCTTTGCATACAGTATGTAAAACTACAGCACCACCCTTCCCATTGAGCTTTGCATAAACACACAACTTGTAACTTCACTGTGTGACTAGTAGACAGTGGACAATTGTATACTGTGTTTTAAATATCAGATAGGTTTGCTCAACCGTTTGGTAGAGCAACTTTTAACTCCTCATATTTTGATAAAAACCAAACCATCCTTAATTAAATCACATGGAATCATCTATACTACTTGGATACTATATATTAAATACAAAAAACTTGCTCAGTAGCTCTATTTATTTTAAAGCCATGCCATTTTAGCTTGTATGACTTCAAAATACGGAATTTCATAAATTCAGCCATTATACTTATTATTGTTCCATATATTCCAAGTATAGGAGTTTTTTTCCTGTTTAATATTGTTAAAAACAGTCCATAGAACACACATATTAATTTTCATGCAAAAATACACATGTTTTGAGTATTTAATAATTTTGTGAAATTATGCTCTACCAAACGGTTGAGATGTCCTTAAAGGGTCATAATTCTTACCTCACTCACGTCAGATGTAGCGCTACGCGCGAACATCTGATCCTCCGCGATAGACGATTTATTTCAGGAGCCAGAAATCCTTGAATCTAACTGGACAAACGGCTTGTCCATCAATTTAATTGACGTACACTTCAGCCAACCACATCGAAACCAACCGATGACGCTGGTTACGTTTGTTGGATTGGTTGGATTCAAAACAGTTGCTTCTTCGCTACGTCACACTCCTCTACAGCAGCCAGCAGCCCTGACTGGTCCGGTTAGGAAATATTGGGCTTGAAATCCCTCCCAATGGCATCAACATCAGATCGTTGCGCGGAGGCCTTACGAAAGTTACGTGGAGCGCATGATCTGACGTGAGTGAGGTAATCATAATTCAGTGAATGGAAATTAATAGGCTGTTATGTCAAGTAGGCTATCAAAAAATCATAGAATTTATTCATAGAACATTTGTGACCTTGCACAGCGAAATCAGTCGCATTGGCATTTTTTTCAAAATTAAGTTATTGCATTCACGTGAAAGGCAAGAAAATAACCTTTCAAATGATACCACTATCGATACTATTGGCCAACAAATGACATAGATAGGAGCGTTCAAAGTGTTACAATGTTGCAAATCAGCAGACAGTTAATACCTGGCACCAGGGTGCGATTTATGAAAAAAGGGGGGGATGATTCTGAAACAGCATTGCGTTGGTGACGTCATTACTAGACACTAAAATGACTGCTGCATGTCGAGCGCAACATTTTTCACAAAACTTAGAAACTCTCTCGTTCAGACTTAACTCTCCTGCTGCTTACTGTGTGTTAAATAGTTAAATAAAGTGCTGCAGATTACATTGTTTAATGTTGCCGACAATAGCCAAATTACTTTGATATCTCAGAGATGTGTTGACCCAAGTCATTCGTTGGATCCGACGGTATGCGCGGTATAGGGCGCTGGAGACTGTAACCTAAACAATTTGGTTTTTGCAAATGTGAGGAAAGCCAGGGCATTGAGCATAAAATAGCCAATGCAAATTGGGCCAGCTAGGCATTCCTTGGGTATTGTTGAAGCATTTTGCCTAGATTATGCCATTTCTTGGTCATTTTCCACTACTGGCTGAATGACCTAAAAAAATTGTCATCCCCGCGATTCAGAAGGATATTTTGCCTGATACATTGACAATACACGCATTTCATATCAAACTTAAATTATGCCTATGACAAACAGTTCGTTTTCCTTTGCACTAAGTTGTTCAAGCAATGTGATAACATCACAAAGTTTCCTTTCATTTTCCAAGCTTTAGTCTTTCCAGTGAGAAAAAAAACACCTGCGCATAGGCTGAAGTTCGCGGCAAAGTTCGCCAGCACACAATTCGGGACACAGGACGCATTTTTTACATTTTATAATTCGCTTGTTTATGCGCGCTAGATGTTCTTTAGTCACATCACATGGCTTGCATACTGTCATGAGATATCAAGGGGGGATAAATGTTATCCCCACCGGAGATAAAATTATTCAAGCAGAGGGAGGGATACCAAAACCAGAAGTGGGGATTTCTGAGCCATCCCCCCCTACAAATCGCACCCTGCCTGGCACTACCGAACGCTTAACAGTTTATTAAACTTCCAGTTATGCCAACTAGCTGCGCCGACTTTAGAACCTGTTTGACTAGCCAGATTCCAACTCAGTCAGATTCTCCACGCGACGTTAGCTCCATCTAGAGGAATTTCATAGACCCCGACACAATCTGCAAGTTACTTCTAGCCTAGTTTATGAAAATGAAAAAGCCCTTTACATTCAGATAATTATTTTTTCTTATAATCTATAACGAATGTTCACATGCCCTGCTGTAGTTTACTGTACAAACCAATTAGCACTAGAAATCTATGACAGCTAAGTTAGCACAGTGCTAAATGGATACACCTTCTCAATAAACACATTTTTAACCCATTTAAGGTATGAATTTCGGCATAAGTTAACAACAATCTGAAAGGGTAGACTTTATTCTGTCAAATTATGCTGAAATGTGAAATTCGACTTTTTTGGTGCAAGCATTCCATTTTTAGAATTTTCTCAGAAATGAAGCTTCTGCGAAGCGACTGATTTCGCTGTGCAGAGTCACATTTTTTAACTCCATGGTTGGGTACACTAGGTCCTAAAAATGCCCTCCACACCCTTAGATAGTATACTTAAGCATTTCAAGGGAGTGTAGGGTATATTATATAGGCCTATATCCGATATTATAATGGTTTTCAATGGGGGCGAGTCTCCTCTCCCCAAAAATCCATATTTTCATAGTAATAAACATACTCATTTGGTTTTTGCATGTTTAGATAGTCAAGACCTATATGGCAAATGCTATTTCAAAGTTTTTGGCCCAGCCTGTCCTTGGTTATTGGACTTGGAGGAATGTACCAATGCATTTCAATGGGATCGCCATTAGTATGTGTTTAATAGAAGCCTATTACAAAAGTAGATAATTTTGCTGAAAAAACAATAAAGAGCACTTTAATGTGATGGTATGCAGAAATATGCATATATACAAAGTTTTATAGCAGTATATCTATGTTTTCTATATGTTTCCAGTGTTTCGTAAAATGCACCCCTTACGGTCATCTCAACTGTTTGGTAGAGGCTCACAAAATGAAAATGGGGGGGTCGATTGAGAAAAAAAATCATATATTCTTGTTATTGGAGCTTACTAGAGCTGGAAAAGACAAAAAAATTATTTTTTCATAATCTTTTTTTGGGTGTGACCTACAAAGGGATAC